>JAXQQM020065169.1:0-61136 GCA_034641835.2 Pinus albicaulis | reverse complement strand
CCCATGCCCTTTTCTCCATAAAACGCTTGCCTTGTGTCATACGCCTTGACATGTCATCAGGATTTCGGGGAGGGACTCCGCCTTATCCCTCTCTTTTGTGACCGCCCCAGAATGATGCTTGAAACTTCGTTCATGTGCACATATAGAGTATGCGCAGGCCCGCCTTGTGTTTAGTTCCTTTGCACATTTTACACCTTTGTGTACTTTATATTAAGGCCCTTGTCTATTCCTACTCTATTACAAAATGCGCTTACCCTCTTTTCGCATATGACTCAGCTTAATTTTATTTCTCCTTTACCAACTTTCAAACTCTTAGCCTTTTAAATGTTGTCGGTTAATCTTATCCTTATGACCTTTATTAGAATATTAAAGGGTGAACGATATAATCAACATTGGCTCCACCTAGGGATGGCACGTTGATCCTTGGACGTGTCGAGAACCTCGCAGACCACCTGTTAACCCTTTTTTGTAGACACAGCTCATTTGCACTTTTATGTTTGTCTTCATGATTCTTCACAACAAATGAAATTAAAACAAATATAAAAGCAGATAACTAATGTAGAGTATAATACATCAAGATCTCACGACCTGAATAAGAACTAGAAGTAGGGTTTTAGGAACTGACCTTTTACAGGGGCATCAAGTAAGTCACCCTACAAATTTTCTAACTTCAATGTGTTGTTTCCCCCCTGCTCCACAATTTTAAAGGGGTTGAACCACAACAGATCAAATTTACCATGCTTCCCCTTCTCTGCTCTTCGAATATCCCATCTGATTACTAAATCCCCAATGTGCATCTTCTTGTCCTTGGCATGTTGATCAAATAGGTCCTTCATCTTTTCTTGATATTTGGTCAACCTTTGATTTACCTGATTTCGGGTTTCCTCCAACTCTACCAGCCGGTTCATCCTCCTGGTAATATCATTCAGATTTTCTTAGCTTTCTTGCGTAAACCTTGCTACTGGTAAGGCCAATTGTATGGGAAAGACCGCCACTCTCCCATATACCAATTCATATGGAGACCTCTTATTGGTAATCATGTTTTCCCATAAAGAGAACTTTAGCTGAGAGTCCTAATTTTTCTGGTTTTCGTTAATGGCTTTCTTCAATGCTCTCACCAAAGTTTTATTAGAAGACTCTGCTAAACCATTTCCTTGTGGATAGTAGGCGGTGGAATGTCCCAATGCAATGTTATATTGCTGAAAAAAGCTGACGAACTTAGCATAATTAAAGGCCTGGGCATTGTCAGCAACTACCTTGGCAGGGCATTCGAATCTGGATATAATGTTCTCTTCCATAAACTTTATCACCACGGTATCTGTTGTGTTCCTTGTAGGTATAGCCTCCACCCATTTGGTGAAATAATCAGTGGCAGTTAATATCCGTTTGTGCTGTCCACTTGATGTAGGGTGAATTTCACCAATAACGTCAATCCCCCATTGCTGGAATGGTTCGTCTACATGTACAGGGATCGTGGGCAGGGCTTTCAAGAAACCAGACTTCAAAATTTTATGAGCGGTGGGTTTCTAGATGTAGTAACCTCTACAAATACCTTCATGAAACTCAGCCATTATGTTTTCCACCTCACTCTCTGTAAGGCACAGGAGTAGGATGCTCGAAGGGTCTTGCCAGTACAACCGACCATTTGCAATAACAAATTTTTATGACTTCAACCTTAGTGTTCTGTATTTAGCTTTGTCACAGCTAGGGGTGCATCTGAGAGTCAGAAGATATTCAATAATCTCCTTATACCACAGACTCATGAGATAATTCATATTAGTCTTCTGAGTAGCTGTCTCTATCCCAGACCGTTCTTCAATATTTTCAGACTCCTCATCCGCTATCATAGACAGATTTATGCCCAAAGCTTGCCAATTCGATTCAGACATGATTTTAGCTAATCCTTGTCCTTTGATTAACTTGGTGGGACATATATCCAGCTCATATTCTTGTATTTTCGCAATCCGTTTCCCCTTTTTTCCCTCACTATCTCCTTGGATCAAGATATCCTTCATGGATACTGTGGGCATAAATGCAGTGATGGGCGACTGCAAAACATACATCCAAAATGCCTCGAGGGACTTCACCAAGGCATAAGATTGTTTCACTAGTATATTGCATTTCAATTCAGCATCACGGAGCATGTGGCTGAAGAAAGCAATGGGTTGCTCATACCCCTCGTCATTCTTCTGCAATAAAACTCCTGCCAGTGTATGAGGTGATGCAAATGAAAATATCATAAAAGGCTTAGCATAGTCTGGTCTAGCTAGCACTGGGGCTTTTGCAAAGGCATTTTTGATTCTGCTAAAGGCCTCTCATGATTCAGGAGACCACTTCACCTCGTTATTTTTCTTGAGCATGTCGGTTATATTCCAAACTATTTCTGCATAGTTTGGGATAAATATTCTTAGAAAGTTAATGTGCCCAAGGAACACCTGCACCTCCTTCTTATTTCTAGGGAGATAAATATCATTTATAACTTCTACTCTCTTAGGATCAATTTTGACCCCATCTTTTGTCACAATGTGCCCCAACAATTTACCCTCCTCTAATGCAAAGAGTGATTTCTGAGGGTTTAAAGAGAGACCATACCTCCGAAATTTCTCAAAATTCCTACGCAAATGTTCAATATGCTCTGTGTCATCCTTTGAGAAGACAATGATATCATCGAGGTATACCACTACAAACTTATCCTGCTCCCCAACAAAGGCAATGTCCATGGCCTTTTGGAAAGTGGCCCCTGCATTGATCAAACCGAAAGGCATCCGTGCATACATGAAGATGCCCTAGGGGATGGTGAAGGTAGTTTTCTTTTGATATTCTGGAAGCATAGCCAGTTGATTGTATCCAGAGAAACCATCCATCATTGACATCCGTGAAGCTCCTACTACTTTCTGTAAAATATGATCCATCTTGGGCAGCGGATAGTTATCCTTTAAGGATGCTCAATTTAGGTTCCGGAAATCAACATACAACCTTATTTCTCCATTATTTTTCTGGACTAGGACCAGATTGGCCACCCACTCAGAGTATCTCAACGGCACAATGATTTTGGCCTTCATTAGATTCTTGATCTCCTTCTCTATGGAAGGAAGCAGCAGAGGGTTAATCTGTCTGAGTTTTTGTTTATGCGGCTTTGCATCTCCTTTTAGGGGAATTTTATGTTGCATTATGCAGATGTCGAAGGTCTTTAGGTCTTGACAAGACCATGCAAACACATCCTTGTATGACTAGAATATTTTCTGGTAGTGTTCTTTATATTCCTCTGGAACTTTCTTGGACAGCTTCACAATTTTTGGATCAGCATCGGTACCGAGTTTCAGGTCTTCTACTTGATTTTCTTCTACCACTTTGTTTGGCTACAGGGACATTGTTTTTGTTGATAGCCTCTCTAGAGGCACTACCCCTCTAGGTATAACATTTCCCTTCAGTTGTAATACTTTATGACTAGCCACCTTTTCCTCCCATTTGTTCTGGGGAAGGTCTTCTATTTCTTCTTCTTCACTAACATCTATCTCCATGTTTGAGAATTATTCCATTATTTCCATGAATCTCTTTACTTGATATTCATCCTCAAACAATTTCCAGTGTTTGATATTGTCAAGAATTGAAGGCTGATAACGAACTTCAATTTCATATCTTAGGAGAGGGTTCTGCAGAGGCTGAAAATTACTGGCAGCTACAACAAGAGAATCTACCATTCCATTTTGTTCTCTGGGCATAAACTGGATATTAAATGCCAGGAAAAAAATTTCCACCAGGTCCCACACCTCATTCCTATAGGCCCTCAGCCACGGGTGTTTGGTTTGGCACTGATTTTTCACTTTCCTTACTACCAGTTCTGAATCTCCCAGAACTTTTAGGCTCTGAATGTTCATGCTTCTGGCTGTTTGTAATCCCAAGAGTAGTGCTTCATATTCAGCTACATTTTTTGTAGCTTCATACTCTAATTTTAAAGATAATGGAACCAATTGGCCTATCGGCGAAATCAGTAGCACCCAGGCTCCATTTCCTTCTCTAGAATTAGCTCCATCAAAGTGTAGCGTCCAAACTCCAACCTCTTTGTCCTGTGAGGATTGTTCTGTCTTAATGTGACAGAATGATGAATCTTTTCCATAGTCTTGGTCTTCCTCCAACATTAGACATGAGAACTCCCCTTCTTTACTATAAAATGGTGAATTAACAGAGTTGTCAGCCTTAGTAACCATATTTACAAACCTCGTCTCCCTATATAGCCTCCTTTCCTGTCCTCCAAATATAGGGATAGTAGCATAAGTCAAATCCAATTTTATTGACCCTCCAATTTTGGTTCCCTAAGACCTTGAAAACAACATTCCAAAACGAGCTGGGATATCAGCTACCACTATATCCATCACCACACTTTTCGCTGGGATTTGGGCCAAATTGACTACCAAGTCTTTGATCATCCCGAGACACTTAACCCTTTTGGAGTCAAATTAATAAAGGTATTTTTATGGACAGGTTATTTGCAGACCTAGCTGCTCCATAACTGACAAGGGTAGGAGGTTGTGGGACGCTCTAGAATCTAATATACAGTTATGCAATAGTAAATCATGGATTACTAATGACACATAGAAAGGGGAGGTTGAGGCATCTAACTCTTCAACATGGGGGTCAAACACGACCATGGGCCTTTCTTCTTGAAGGTTCAGACTGTCTGGAATAGGAGCGATTTCTAGAGGAAGCATAAAAGAGGAGACCCGGGACTGATAGGCTAGCTGCTTCAAAAGTTCAGTCAGAGGGACTAGGATTTTGACCTTCTCAAGCTCTTTTTGTAGAATAAAAATAGAAGAGGACTTTTCTGTTATATTTTCCTTTGGTTCTTTATTTTCAACTACTGGTTTCACTCCTTTCAACACAGGCTTGGGATTTGGGGTAGTGGATAACTTTTAAGAGGAAGGAATTTGTTTATTTGAATGTAAAGGCTTGTTAAGAGGCCTCTTACCTTTATCTGTGAACTTCTCCACCATTTGGTCCTTTTGAGGCACTTCCTCCTTCTCATCCTGTGTACGGGTCTTGTTCCTGGAAGACATGAGATCATATTTTCTATGGAACTGTGCCTGCATGAAATCAACGAACTTTTTGGAGTATTTGTTGATCTCCGAGTCTTCAGTGACTCTAACCCTTTCTTATTCTTCTTGTAATGGAACCCCTATTGCATCACCTTCTTGCAAAGGACTCTCGATTTCATCTCCATTCGAGTAAGCAAGATATGGGTCATCTTGCTCATATGCAGTATCTTCAGTAGGACCTTCTACTTGACCTTCCAGGTACAAAGGGTGTGGTACCTAGTCTTGTTGCTCCTTCCGTTCTCTTTGCAGTATTTGCAGGGGTGGTTTTCTATACTACAGATTGTAACCCTTGTTTGGAGAATTTTGGAATGTTTTAGAGGATGAATTCTTGGCTTCGACTTCAAGTTTCACCAGCTTACTTGAAATATTCTTAATCATTTTATTCATCTCTTCAATTTTTTTCTCAGCTGACTCTCTGTCTTGGCCAAAAGTAGATAACTCTTCTTTTCCCCTTCTTCTGGCATCTTGATCTGATCTTCCCTTTGATTTTCCTATGGAAGAAAAATTATCCTCCAATTCTAGTGCATCAGTTTGAGCATCATCTAGTGAGGCAGGCTTCCTTTCTCTTAGAGAGAAGCCAATTTCTGAATCAAAGGATGCTACGAACACAACCTTGGCAGCATTCTGATGAGGTTTCATTTCAGCTAGAAGGCTTGAGTACAGCTAGTTGAACCTTTTAATGAACTTCGATACTCCCTCATTGTGGATTCTCCCGAGTGCGTTAAATTATGTGAGGCAGTAACTGTGATCTTTCTTTTCCCCCCATTTTCTAAGAAAGGAGTTTTCCATCTCTTCCCAAGAAGTGATGGAGCAGTTTCCTAATGTTTTAAACCATTTTTTGGCTTCTCCATCAAGAGATTGAATGAACAGTATCAGGACTACATCTAGATTTTCCACCTTAAATTTCTCTACAAAGGAGCAGAAAACTTCAAGATGCTTCTGAGCTTCGATCTCATTTTCACTGTTGAAACGGGGTAACATTTTCAGAGAGTCTTGAGGCATATCATTCAAGACATGAGGTAATGATAAGGGGGCATATTTGTTCAACAAGAAACTCGGAACATTTTCCATCAGGGGTCATGGAGGTGGTGGGAGAATTTGATGTGTGAGAGGAGGTGGTGGAAGCGAAGTGTGTATGACAATGGAAATGTATTGGACAGAGGCTTAAGGTGCTAATGGGGAAGATGGACTATTAATAGTAGACACTTCAGTGACTTCTTTGACCTCTTTAGCTTTGGGAGTGGGATGAAGAAAGAAGCTGGTGGTATCAGTAGATTCAACTTTTTTTTTCACTTGAACGTCCCCCAAGGAAGGATTATCCGAAAAGTAATCAGGGTTTCTTACATAGGAGTCAGGGCCTTGATTTTGTGCTATTTGGGAGGAGGGGGATGCTGAGTCTTACAAAGAAAATTTAGGGATATCTATATGGAATGACTGCCTTTCTCTCCAACCCCTCTTATGTAAAATATTTTCTAGGTCATAAACCAAAGGTGTCTTCGACTGAGATGTATCTAACCTCAGATGTGGATTCCGGGAAGCTAGGACTACAAATAGATTTATCTTATAACTGACAGTGGAGTCGTTAAGGCGAGGGATCTACAACTCTCAACTCTTCTTGCTCACCTGTTCTGAAAAGTGAATAAATATTTTGTCGAGGCCCAGGGATTTATCTTTTCTAAACTTTCTATTTCCTGGCAACGGTGCCAGAAAGATGTTGTCATTCCTAGAGATGGCCTTGAGTTGTGAAATACCAGTTCCTAGGACATCTTATATAGCAAGGAGCATATGGTTTATCTTGGGAAGGTTTCTCAGAAAAAGGCTCTCATACTATCGTGTATAAACAAGGAGGTTTAATTAAGGTCGAACCAAAACTCTCAAAACTTCAACACAATGAAAGTAATATTGCAGAGGCAGAGAGTGAGCTTTGATAAAAACATATCCGACAATTTTAAGACAACTATCTATAAAGGGGGTTGGATTCTAAATTGCTTCACAGAGGTAAATAATCAGATGGTGATTACTGTGTAAGAAAAATGGAAAGGATACTAGCCATAACAGAGATGAAATCTAGAAATGAATATCAACATGTATTGGGCTTATATAGTAACAAGAATCCATACATGAAAATAACTTTAAAGATGACATTTCATCACTACTAATATCGGAAGAATTACGGTAGAAGTGAAAGATGAAACAACATATCATGCCTGAGCCATATTTAAAGTGCTAGACACATTTTAGCATGAGTATCAATAATGATAAATTCATTCCAAGACATGTGGGCACTCGCATTCCAGAAAAAAATATAGAAAATGTGAATGTAAACGAAATGAACATTCAAGCTATACAACATAAGAGAGAGAGAGTTACACACTATGAAGTAATAAGACCAGAATCCCCAATAAAGATGAAATTCATTATCAATGAAACCCAACGGGCTCTTCATCTTTGATATCAAAATTTCAAGAAAATGCATACAGTGTTCTTTCCTAGTGTGTTCTTCTGAAAAATCTGGAACGTTTTTTCCATCTCAATTTGCTGCTTATATAGAATATACAAGAACAAACGAGGATGATATTTTGGGCAAATATCTTCCCTACGTGCTAGTAAGCAGTTTTAGGTCCTAATCGAAATAAAAAAATTCATGATGAGGGAGAACGCTTCTCATCATTTACAATTAGGCTCGCATCCGTTTCAAAACAAAACATTAAAATTGTTCTAACAAATAGTAAATGCAAGAGTGAAATGTGAATTGCACTTGGAACTTGAAAGTAGAAAGTAAAACTAAAACTAAATGGCCACTAAGGCCGAATCATGAGTTGACAATTTATGGACCATTGATCTCTGTAGATCAACGGCCATCAGGCCATCCTTCGCTCTGCCCATCCACTTATCACGCTTTCCTTCATTCCAAATCTCCGCTTCTTTATTAAATCTCGATCGTCCATTCATCAAATCTAACGATCGGGATTAAACTCGATAGGCCAACCCTCCTCCACTATGCGACAAGGCATAACACGTCACCATAGACTTCACTCCATTTACCGCCCTACATCTTACACCCCATTGCATTTTACTCGCGTCGTTGGATCTAGAGCCTTCAATCCAACAGTTAGAAGTCAAAGTTGCGTAATTTTTGGCCTCCCTTCCCAGTGCATTTCTTCCACGTGATATGGGCGGTTTTCATTTTCCATGTGTTAGATGCTGTAAGTAATCACATTCCAAAAGTGAATATCTCCTCCCCCCCCCAAACGCTACGCGAAAACCATTAATGGTTTTTCGAAACCACTTAACCTCAAATTTGTGCCATAATTCAAAATTTTGGCTGGTTAGCTGTTATACTAGGTTTTGACCTTTCTTCCACTGCATTTCCTCATCCTCAAGCACTCCATCACCTCCATTAAACCTCCGGAAGCACCTTAGACCTGTTTATCCTTCACTGTTTTATATTTTCTTTTGCTAAGGCATTCTAGAGTCTTTAATCATTCTCTTGAACCCTTATGCTTGTTTATTTCTCAAATACTTCAAATAGTTGGTTCCAACATGATTTATGGTTTTCCTTGCTTGTCTTTTGCCACTTGAAAACTATTTTTGAAGTCTCCCTTTGAAGTACCATTGTTTATAGTTAGCCAAGGAGGTCTTTTTTTATCATACCCTTTGTCTCCTGCCTGAACAATTTTTTTAAAGGTCTTTATAGTTGTGATCATAGATATGTTAGGTGTTCCCTCTTCTATGATTGCAATTATGAGTGAATTTTTCATGTTTTATAATTCCTTTGAAATAAAGTTTGAGGAAATAGGGTGTTCCTCGAATCTTATATTTCATTTTGAAAGTTGTCTTGAAATCATTATTTTCTTAAAGTGTGGTTTGTAGAATTCATGGTTAGCAATGTCTATCAAATACCTCTTTATTGTTCAAGTTATGTTTTTAAGTTCCCTTTGTTCAGAATTCAAACACTCTTTTCAAATCATTGATGTCCATCTCATTCACAAAAACAAAAGGATCATGTGGCCAAGTTAGATTTGCCCTTTGATATCCCATATCCTTTGATGAGCTTGTCATAAACTTATTCTTGACTCCATTGCCCAATGAACTTGACACTTCTTCTTTCTATCTATCTTTCCTAGACCTTTCATGTTCTGTTGTCCCAATCCAACCAAACAAACAAACAAACCAAACAAACACTTGCACTTAATAACTAGTCTAAAATCAATACTTAAAAGAAAACAAGATATATCTTTGTAAAACAAGTAAATTTGAGAGATCCCTCTTTGAGAACAGGAGGACTGGATCCTGGAACTCTAAAGATTAGTTCTGATGTTTCCTTGTCTTTCGGTAAGCGAATATATCAAAACACAGGACCCCAACATAATGGCGATCACGATGGGACCTATTGAGTATATAGTTTTCTGAATACCTCTTAAAACTATTTAGGCCCTTAATTTGAAAAATAATACCCTGGGAATTGTTATCCCACCTCATCACCAACAGAATGGCGATCATGGTGGGACTATTGAGTTCATAGTTGCCTAGCAAGCTCTTATAGAGTCATTAGTCTTTCAAACAAGCATAGAAACTCAGAAAAAACCAAAAAAAAAATTCAGATTGGCTTCATAATAAACATGGTGGTGGAACCATAAAACATTTTACCTTCACAAAAGCTAAAAAGTTTCCACCTAACGACTCCACTAGCCTCCAGTAGGGCTATTACTTCACTAGTCCTTGTAAACTCTCCTAGGAATGCATTGAGAAAACCGAATCATGTTGTTGGTAGACAACAAAGTTCTTCCACCTGGTGACTCCACAATCCCAAAAGACCTAATGACTCCACTGGTAGAAGACTCTGAACTAGTTGAAAATATACATTGAGCTCTTTTCTGATTTATAAGCATGATTCCACAAATACAACGAAGATATGCCCCAATGAGTAGGGATGATATCCCTCGATTCCCACAAAAAATTCCTGAAATAAATTGGTTGAAAGACCTACCTATCTTTCAGGATGAAAATATTGATGACCCCTTGTTACATCTCATCAAGTTTCATATACATGTGTGGAGGTTAAAAGTTGAATGGCATGAGGACTGTCTTATGAAAATGTTCATGGCAACATTAGAAGGTAATGCAAGGAATTGGTATGAATGGTTAGAACCTACGAGCTTGTTTTCTTTAAAAGATACGCACCAAGTATTTTACGAGAATTATAAAGAAAACTCTCCATCCTTATCATGGGATTTTTGTGATCAATCGTGTGTTTCGTCCACCGTCCTCTCCTTCACGTCCAAGCTGGACCAGCAAAATTAAAACAAAGAACGCACACTATAAGAAGAACCCTCACATGTATATTTGTTAATTTTTAAGCAGATTCTTTTTTTATGTATATAGTTTAGTTATGGTTCAAATTTTATTTGAGTTATAGATTTAATTTTAGATTTTGGATTTTAATACGTTAGTTTGGCCAGCGTTAGTTTTAAGTTTTAAGTTTTATTTTTAGAGTTTAGTTAATACTTAGTCTTAGTTTAGTTTTATTTTGTCGGGTGTATTTTTTATTTAGTTTAAATTTGAATTTTATTTAGTTTAGTTTTACATCTAGCTTTTAGATTTTAATTGTTAGATTTTAATTGTTTTAGCTTTAATTTTAATTTTTTCTTAGATTTTAGACTTTAGTTAGTTTATTTTTAGTTTAATGTTTGTAGATTTAAATTTAAATTTTAATGTGGAGCTATAGTTTTCAATTAGGATGTTGATTTAGTTTAGTTTTTTAGATTTGGTTTAATTTTTAGACTTTAAATTTTATGGGTTTTGTTAAAAAAAGTAATAAAATAATTAAAAAAAAAATTCTAAATTCTAAAAAATTTCTAGTCTTATAGTCAAATGAGCCTAAATTTCTCTATCTGAAGTTTGATTGTGGAGCTTTTCAATTTTTGAACTGGGTTATTTGAAACATCATAATTTGGAAAACATTTCAAGCATTTGGCATTCATATTTAAATGATTGTGTCATGATAAACTTTGTTTATTGGTTCAAGTATCTAAATGAATGATCGTCGAATTTTCTATTGAATATCATTGTGGTCATTTAGCAGCAGTTATACATCCAATACTTTCCTTTAATTGCATAACGAGATCTTTTTTGACTCTATAAGGCATTGGTTTTAACATAAATCAATGCGCGAAATCTCGTTAATTGTATCAAGTATTTGGTGTTTTAAGTATGTCTCCTAGATTTTCTTCTTCATTTATAATAGGGTCTAACTCCCTTATCTTGCAAGGGAGACAACTTAAATATAGAGATTGGGGATCGGGTGACGGCCCACGATCGGGAGCCATGTCGCGGTGCCTAGACAATACGTGTGACAAAAAAATTTGCAGGCGCCGTTCTTTCGGGATAGAGTTTTTATGTCGCCAGCTGTGACATTTTATAATCTTCAAATATTCTGCCATTCATTAGCCTGTCACAAGGGATCTGAATTTTCTAGCATTCTTTCATCTCTTCATCATCTTATCTTTCATCATCTCACTAATCATTTCATCTTTAGCACCTAGACATTTTGGTTTGCTTCTTGTTTGGGTGGTGACTCCACTTATTCATCTTTTTACTCCCGAGACAAAGTCCCCACGATATCCATGTTTATTTATCTCTTGATTACTTCTTTTGCTTTAGAATTAGTTTCATGTTCAAGTGGTGACTCAATTCTTTCATTTCTTACAAAGTTCCTTTTAAGAAGTTCGCTTCTTCAAGACCTTTTGACTATTCTTGAACACAAATCTGTTCCACAAATCCTAAAAATGATATCATGGATGTTTTTACTATGTAATTTTGCTAATATTCAAGGTTATCTCCTTGATGTCCCTCAAATGGATAAATTACCTTCTTTTCAAGGAAATGAAACGGTTAGTGTCAAGTCTCATTTGCTTGCTTTGCCTATGTGGAATAGTTTGCAATTGCAAAAAATAATTTGGAGGATGTAAAGATGAGAAATTTTTGTTCTTACTTTGGTGAGGATGTTCTTGAAAAAAGCTTGATAATTCATTTTTGATTCTTTTAGATAAATTGTAGCTACCTTTAATGAAAAGTATGGTGATAAAATGGAAGATAGGCATTTGGTAGGGAGATTAGTAACATAAAAAAGAAAATAAGCAAGCAGAAGAATTTAACGGAGATTTAATGGTATCCTTAGAGAAATATATCAAACTCATAAACCTCTTGATGGATCTCTTGAATTTTTACATTGTTTTGATTTTGATACTTCATATGAGTTAAAGTAGGAGCTAAAACTAAAAATTATAAGGCTTGTCAATCTTTAGTGAAAGAGCTTGAAAAAGATAAGGCATCTCGGAAGTCGAAATTCTGGTTTTGATAAATTTGCAACTAAGTTAAAAGAATCTCTATAAGATGATGACCCTATGAAAAGGTTAATGAAAAGCTTGAAAGCATGGGGCTTAATCGAAAAAAATTGATACGTGAACATGCTAAGGAAATAGAGTGTCTTACGAATTTAGGTTGGTTCAAATGGAAAGGGCTCAAACGTAGAATTTAACCTAAGGATAATAATGCTAACGGAAAAGAGGCCTATCTAATGGCGAACCATGAGAATAAACTTGAGTATACAAATCTTTTGGATGAAGCTTTGCCTTATTGTAGAGCAGCAATGCTCTTCATGAAGAGGTTACTTGCCATGTTGTCAAAAGAATCATAGATAGTAGAATGGTAGGGTCGAGCCGTAAATTAATGTTGTTCTTGGTAAGGACTATCACATGCATATAGAAGATCATGAAACTCGAGGGTTAAGGAACCGGCTCGGATGATTAAGGATAACAGCAAATCATACGCAAATGATTCAAAACATGGAAGCTAACCAAATAAATCTTCAAAATAGGATAACTTCCATGGGAGAAAGTCATACACGGAAAAAAATGTCATGGAAAACGAGGTTAAAGATAATGGAAGTTAATTATGCTGATAAGATGTCCATTATAGAAGATCATATGATTGCAATGGAAAGCGAACACCCAGGAAATGACTACCATGAAGGAAAATCAGTTGTTGGAAATAAAAAATATGGAGGCAAATCAGACCCAACTACAAGACAGATTCGTGAAAATAAAAATCAATCAAGAAAAATTAATAGTAAGGCATGTCAAGGAGATCAGTTCCATACAGAAAAGGCTAGAAAAAATGGAAAAATTACATATACAAAAGTTTCAGCCGAAATTTGATTATGAAGATTCATCAACAGATCATAAGACTTCTTGTCTGCTAAAGCAATTCCCATGTCATCATAGGGAGGTCACTTCTCCCATTAGGGAAAATTTAACTATGGTTTCAGAGGATGTTGAGAAAGACCAAGCTTATGTGTCACCATTGACAGAGTATCTCCAGAATAATATTGGTCACACTACAGGTTCTTCAGATATTTTGTACAAACATCTTCAAGATGAGGAAAAGAAATCTACAATGGTCTCATTGCTGACATCACAACCCTCTCAGAAGAAGACAAAGAAGAAAAAAAGAAGTAAGTGGTTTGATTCGTCTGATGGTCGAGAGAAACTTGACATTCGGATAAGACAGAGTCCTACAATCAGCAAGATTGGACATGGCACATCTGAAAAGCAACCTACAGACATGCCTGAAAGCAGGAAAATGCTCAACATGCACTATATTGAGCACATCTGATGCCACAAGGCATCCTCTGTATCGTATTTCTAACCCTACTCCTTGTTATTTCAGCACTTCATTTTGCAGTTAGATTAGATTTACTTTTCATGTTAAGTAGAACAATAAATAAAAGAAGAGCTTCTATTTTTCATGAGCTTAATGTTATATGATGATATTTGGATGGACGCTACTTATGTAATATTGTGTGTTGCTTGGATGCAGATTATGGATTCTCACATTCCTTCAATTAAGCAACGTGTCCCGAAGTAGAGCGAGATGTTTACCACACTTTGTCAACAACCCCATAGCAATACACCGCCATTTTTTCAAATGGGGCTTATCATGTTCAAGGTTCACGACCTCTAGATTTTATCGCCAGCCGACATTTTGTTATAAATGATGTAAACCCATTCTGCATGTTATAATGTAAATGATCTAAGTAAGACCGTCAATGTATATAACAACCTAGGTAAGCCTAGTATGTTTTTGATGATTTCCATCCTAGGAGGTTTTTTGTCTCACTCATTCACGTAAGTGATCGGCATAGTTTTTCCCTCCAGACTCACCCCAAAGCTAGGGTGGATTTGTCATCAACATGCTAAGTGAGTCTTAGTGTTTTCTATCGAGTCGTTGTAAAAGTATTTTGAGCTACTTGGTCTACTAGATCATATTTTGAGTCGCAGAATTGGGTATTTATTTGAGGGTCTATACGAATGGGTATTCCCCTTCATGTGTCTAAATGTATTATCTTATATAAAGAGGGTTGGAAAAATAATTAAAATCCCCTCTCAGACAATTAATTAAATTTTCTGGTCAATTAATAAAAAAAATCAAAAGCCAGACATTTAATTAATTTAGGGTCTTAAGTTGGATAAAATTCTTTAAAGGAAAAATTCGTTGGTCCTTAAAAATAATTTTTTAAAGGCCTCACGTCAAGGGAATTTTGAGAATTTTAAGAAATTTTGGACTCTTGGGCCTAGGTGGTTAAGTCAAAGTTATAATTTTGGGGTAATTAACTCAAAAATAGTATTTTTGAGTTAATTAAAATGGATTTAAATCATAAATTCGTTTTTTCCTCAAAATTATAATTTCGACCGTCCAAATTAAAAAATGATCAAATCTTATCGTAGGTCGAGATTATTTTGACGTGGATCAACCAAACTAGCCGTTGGAGATTTTTTCCTATAAATTAAGAGGTCTTTGTCAGTCTTGAATCATCCGATCTCGGGATCATGCACCTGCCTTGGAAGCTCTTGTAAATTTTGGAGTAATAAAGCATAAAGACTTTGGGGTTACAAATTTTGATGTTCCTTCTCGGATCTATGTGGTGAATTGTCTCTAAACTATGCTACTTTGTTTTTTCATTTTAGGTTGATGGCCTTCATTGATTAATCTGCATCCAGGTATTTTGTACAGTTTTATGGATTCATAAAATGACATTTTGATTTTTCTAAAGGATCTCATGTTATTTTCTTAAATCTCTATCGATCTAAGGTTCACATCTAAGTGTGCGGGGAATTTTTTTTTTTAGATTTGAGCATCTGGGGAAGTCTTCGGTTGGACCAGCCAACTCTCAAATGACATAAATCTGAAAAGCTCATTATTTGTTAAACTCCAAATCTATCTTACGAAATTGGTGGTTTTGCAGGATCTCCTAGGGCTTGCGCCTCTCTTTCAAAAAATTTCATTTTCTAAAATTGTGCTGAAATCAATTTATATTTGGCTGAGAGAGCTTTCTAAATTGTGTATTAGTTTGTAAATTTGTAATTTTTTAAAGCTGTAAGGATTTAATAATTTTCTTGGTGTGTATATCTTCAGCATCTGACTGGTTTCTTGGAGCTTGTGGGTTTAAAGCAGAATTTTTTTTAAGATCTGAGGCAAATATAGCCTCCAAGGGCTAGATGTGGCCTCAAAATCGAATTTGTTGGCCAATTTGAATGAAATTTGATTTAAAGGGCATTGAAAAACTAATTTTAAAAGGAAGAAACTTAATTTTGCTGGAAAATTTATGCATAATGGGTTCTATCTTCACTAGAAAAAAAAAAAAAAAACGTTGTCTCTGCCATTCGATCCATCCACATTTACCATCTAGCTCCTTGCTTCCTTTACTTGCTACCCTCGGTACCTCCCATACGGATCTGTATACTGGTCATACGGATTTCTTCATTCTTGTTTCCACGCTGCCCATTTTCATCTACAAATCCATTTCTGTCTGTTGTCCAACCTACGTTAAATTTGACCCCATCGACCTCCATTTCTCTACCAATTGGACCCTCCTTTCCCTCTTTTACAATCTTTCCTACTCCTTAGCCTTTGATTATCAACATTCATCCATCTCCAATTTTTTTTTCTATCGTGTTCTTTCCGAGATCCTTCCTCCTGCCATCGACTGAAAATCGATCTTCATCAATCCTGTATTTCCTTATTGCTGCCATCCCTTCGTTTCTGCCTTCACGTAGTACCTTTTCAATGTTTTCCTCTGCCCATTGTGTCATCTACTTCCTCATCATGTTCGTTGTGTCTTTCTCTGCCCTGTCCGAGCTCCATATTCTCTGTCGGCATCTCCTTTGATATGCTTTTCGATTTCGAGCAGACCCATTGTGCGTCCGTCCACCATCCTCTCCTTTGCGTTCAAGCTCGACTTGCAGACTTAAAACAAAGAACACACAATATAAGAAAAACCCTCACATGTATATTTGTTAATTTTTAAGCAGATTCATTTTTTATGTATATAGTTTAGTTATGGTTAAGATTTTATTCGAGTTATAGATTTAATTTTAGATTTTGGATTTTAATGCGTTAGTTTGGCCAGCGTTAGTTTTAAGTTTTAAATTTTATTTTTAGAGTTTAGTTAATACTTAGTCTTAGTTTAGTTCGATTTTGTTGGGCGTATTTTTTATTTAGTTTAAATTTGAATTTTATTTAGTTTTGTTTTACATCTAACTTTTAGATTTTAATTGTTTTAGTTTTAATTTTATTTTTTTCTTAGATTTTAGACTTTAGTTAGTTTAGTTTTAGTTTAATGTTTGTAGATTTAAATTTAAATTTTAATGTATAGCTATAGTTTTCAATTAGGATGTTGATTTAGTTTAGTTTTTTAGCTTTGGTTTAATTTTTAGACTTTAAATTTTGTGGGTTTTGTTAAAAAAAATAATAAATTAAAAAAAAATAAAAAAAATATAAAATAATAAAAAAATATAAAATTTCTCTATCTGAAGTTTGATTGTGGAGCTTTTCAATTTTCGAGCTGGGTTATTTGAAACTTTATAATTTCAAAATTATTTCAAGCATGTGGCATCCATATTTAAATGATCGTCTCATGATAAACTTTGCTGATTGGTTCAAGTATCTAAATGAATGATCGTGACGTTTTCTATTGAATGTCATTGTGGTCATTTAGCAGTAGTTATACATCCAATACTTTCCTTTAATTGCATAATGGGATCTTGTTTGACTCCATAAGGCACTAGTTTTAACATAATCAATCTGTGAAATCTCGTTAATTTTATCAAGTATTTGGTGTTTTAGATGTGTCTCCTAGATTTTTCTTCTTCATTTATAATAAGGTCTAACTCCCTTAGCTTGCAAGGAGACAACTTAAATAGAGATATTGGGAATCAGGGTGACAGCCACCGATCTGAGCCGTTGTCGCGGTGCCTAGACAATCTATGCAACAACAAGTCCTAAAGAACCTGTTGATTATCAAAAGAAAAACTGCTCATGAGGCTCCATTTTTCATCATTCCACCCCTCCTTTTACTCATAAAACAATCCCATTTTCATCCTCGTTTCCCTTACAAAAATCCCTCAAAAGACACCTTCTTTTAACCTCTAAATCATCAAAACCCCCTTAAAACCTTATATCTCCCCTTTATTTGGTTTTAATTTTCCTTCTTTCGCCTATCGGAACTGTGTTTTGGCCTCAAAAAACTTTGTTTTTGGCCTAAAAACAACCCTTTTCACTATATAGGTCCTAGGCCCCTGAGGGCTTATTTCCTTTAAGACTATTTCTCATATAACCAAAGCCCCACAATCGGGCGTTGAAGGGCTTAAAATCCTCTCCAAAAACCCTTTCTCATATTTTTCCATCCCCGACGTTTCAAATTTAAAATAAATATGGACCATTGATCTCTGTAGGTCAACGACCATCAGGCCATCCTTCACTCTTCCCGTTCACTTATCAAGCTTTCCTTCATTCCAAATCTCCACTTCTTTATTAAATCTCGATCGTCCATTCATCAGATCTGACGATCAGGATTAAACTTGATAGGCCAACCCCCATCCACTACGTGACAAGGCAGAACATGTCACCGTAGACCCCACTCGATTTACCGCCCTGCATCTTAAACCCCATCGCGTTTTACCGGCGCCGTAGGATCTGGAGCCTTCAATCTGACGGCCAGAACTCAAAGTCGTGTAATTTTTGGCCTCCCTTTCCAGTGCGTTGCTTCCCCACAATATGGGCGATTTTCATTTTCCATGTGTCAGACGCTGTATGGAATTTCATTCCGAAAGCGAATACTGCCTCCCCCCCCAAACATTGTGCGAAAACCATTAATGGTTTTCTGAAACGACTTGACTGCAAATTGGTGCCATAATTAAAAAATTTTCCTGGTTAGCTATTCTTCCAGGTTTCGACCCTTCTTCCACTGCATTTCCTCATCCTCAAGTGCTCCATCACCTCCATTAAACCTATAAACATAGTTTTACCATGAATCGTAGGGTTTCTTAATGGTGTTTTCTCTTTGTTTTTCCACAGTCACACACAGGTGACAAATAAGGCTCAGAGTGATGATTTTGTGCCTTAAGCCATGAAGAAAGGAACTAGCAGGGTTTCGGGCTCTCAATTACATCGATGGATCACGATCCTTCATCATTAGATGAAACCCTCCAACTGATAGAAAGCCACCTGTGCCACTGAAATAGAGAAAAAAAGTGTATGAGAACGAAAGATCAACAACAAAGGGATTAAAGCCAAAGTTTGAAGATCGGGGTTTTTAATCCACAAATCAAAGAGTTAAAGACAGTGTTAAAGAAAAAAGACCCGAAAACAAAGATCAAGGCTTAATTAAGCCTAAACACAGCTCAAGAATGGATTAAAGTGTTTTAAGGTTAAATAGATAAAAATATCAGTAAAGAATGCCTCCATTGCCACATCAGAGGCCAAAATATCCTTTCAGCTACCAAAGTGACACCTACAGCCTCAATAAATCAAAAGGAATGCACAATAAATTTATAATCAGATATATTTGTTTAAAGACAACCCAGAAGTTATTGACCAACCCACTAAGGCCTTCAAAAGTCAACAAAAGCAGCCTAAGAAGATTTTATTAATGTAAATCAATTAAATGAATGAATACATTTATTTTCTTCTCTGTTAGGCATCCCAAAGGCCGAGAAGCACTTACTCTTCATTAATTGATCAAACAGACCTTTCTTTTTACTCCACCTCCTCTTTTCTTCTATAAATACTCTTGTAGAAGATGAGAGATTGTTGGTTGGTTGGTCACTAGTTGTAATAATGAAACTCTCTGAAATAATAGATAGCATGTTTGAAGTTGAAGAATAAATTGAAGTCTTGGAAGCTTGATGATTTTTTGACATGATTTTTCTTGAGAAGGCTTTATCATTGGATCCCTGAGCTTGGATATTGGTGATGTATTCTGAATTGTCTATTGTTTTTCCTATTTTCATTATGTTTCATAAATTCTTACTACAATAGGATGAAAAGTTTAGGCTAAGAAATTACTCCTGGAAGCACCTTAGACCTGTTTATCCTTCATTGTTTCATGTTTTATTCTACTAAGGCATTCTAGAGTCTTTAATCATTCTCTTGAACCCTTATGCTTGTTTATTTCTCAAATAGTTCAAATAGTTGGTTCCAACATGATTTATGGTTTTCCCTGCTCTTCTGCTGCCACTTGAAAACTGTTTTTGAAGTCTCCCTTTGAATTACCATTATTTACAGTTAGCGAAAGAGGTTTGTTTTGATCATACCCTTTGTCCCTGCTTGAAAAATTGTTTTAAAGGTCTTTATAGTTGTGATCATGGATGTGTTAGGCGTTCCCTCTTCTATGAATGCAATTATCACTGAATCTTTCATGTTTTCTAATTCCTTCGAAATAAAGTCTTTGAGGAAATAGGGTGTTTCCTGAATCTTAGATTTCATTTCGAAAGTTGTCTTAAAATCATTATTTTATTAAAGTGTGGTTTATAGAATTCATGATTAGCCGTGTCTATCAAATACCTCTTTATTGTTCAAATTATTTTTTTAATTCCCCTTTGTTGAGAATTCAAACTCTCTTTTCAAATATTTGATGTCCATCTCATTCACAAAAACTAAAGGATCCTGTGGCCAAGTTAGATTTTCCCTTTGATATCCCATATGCTTTGATGAGCTTTTCATAAAATTCTTCTTGTCTCCATTGCCCAATGAACCTGAAACTTATTCTTTCTATCTATATTTCCTACACCTTTCATGTTCTACTGTGCCAATCCAACCAAACAAACAAACACTTGCATTTAATAACTAGTCTAAAATCAATACTTAAAAGCAAACAAGATATATATTTGAAAAACAAGTAAATTTGAGAGGTCCCTCTCTGAGAACAGGAGGACTAGATCCTGGAACTCTAAAGATTGGTTCTGATGTTGCCTTTTCTTTTGGTAAGCCAATCTATCAAAACAGAGGACCCCAACACCACTGTCTTCATTTCCACCATTACGCTTCTTGGATTTATCCTCATCATTATGGCCTCCTTAAGATTCTTGTCCTTCCTTGTGAAGTTTGCATCCTTCTCCTTCTAGTCTTTCATTTCTTTCTTGATAAAGGACTCTCACCATTTTAGTCAAATTTAGGAATGCTTTTCTAAACACCCTTTATTCCTATTTGGGATCAACTCCTTCATGGATTTATCCTTCTCTTGAAGACATGCTTATGTCTTCTTGTGATTCTCTTTGAGGTAAAATTGAAGATGGAGATAATGGCACTCTTTCTATCCTTGGCTGAGGATTGCTTAAATTCTTTGCCAATTGACCTTTTCATCTCTTAAGCTTCAGCCTAGTAAGCATGAAAAACCTTTCAAAGAGTAAAACAAATCATTTTTCACAATAACAATATAGAGAGTGAAAATCTAGCTCTGATACCAACTTGATCTAAATGGAATGAATTATTTTTACTGTGCTAAGTATCCAAACAATAATTAAAATGTGTCCATAAGGTTCTCTGAAGTTTACAGGTGAAAAAAATGATTTTAAATTAGTTAAAAAAATTTCTGTGTAAGTTTAAACCATGTAAATTGCTCATAAAACACTGTACAGCAGTAAATAACGAAGAGTTAAACATCACATGTAACAGCACTCAGCAAATTTGATGAAGACGTTCACCCCTTCTAGGCTACATATGTTGGTCTAGCTCCCAATAGCATGTACCTCATATCTTATTGCTTAAAAATGGTAAGTACATGTGAAATAAAGCCTCAAATGGTTGTGATCTTTATAAAAATACACAATGGATGCCCAATACACTAAAAATAACCTTGTGGCCCTCATGACTCCTTGATCTTTCCCGAAGCTAAACCTATACAAGATGACATATGATGGTTTTGAAACCTATGCCAATTTGTTAAAAAAGTAGAGAATACCCAAAATTGACTATCCATGCATCAAAATTGGTCGAAAATCCAAAGAGTTATGACAAAAACAAGAATTTTCCCAATATCCCTTGAAAACCTCCAAAACTAGATGAACTCCAGTAAACTCTTTCAAAATAGGAGTTCTGGAAAAAATGGTGGTGCCCTACAAAAATGTTGGAACCGATTGCATTAACTTGTTGGAGTGGCAGGGTCACATGTGACCTCCGCAAACCACCTTCCGCGACTTATCCATCTCCTAACCTCTGCATTAAAGTTTGAAACGAGCACTCACACATATCATGGTTTTCTAACTGTTTTCAATCCATCCGTTAAGGCCTTTAAGGCCACCATCTTTAGCACTTGGTCACAACAGTCACAAATACGTTTTGTAAACAATGGTTGTTAAGAAATAGAATGTAGGGGAGTCGGTGGAGCCTCTTTGAACATGGAGTCGGGTCTAGGTTTCAAATCTTGTAGACTCAAACAAGTTTTGCCACTCCAATTTCTCCTTTGCATGGGCCACACTCCAATTTCTCCTTTGCATGGGCCACCTGGCTAGGTAGGCCACACGACGCTCTATTATTTGCCAATGAACTATATCAAAAATCAAAAATCTTTAACATATAATTTTTATAAAATTTTCCATGAGTCAAACTGAGTGAAAGTTTCATTTTTGGAGTTTACTAAGCATTTTAAATCTTCATAGCTTCTGCATAAGACCTCTATTTTGCCAACAGATCAAGGAACCAGAATGGCAGTGACCAAGTAAGGAAACATTTTTGAGCACTATCATTTTTTAACTTGGACATGATCTAGTGATCACCCAAATTGTTTTTTTGGTGCTAACATCATAATTCAAGCATAAAATTAATGGTTTAGATGTACTTTTAGGGGTATGGTAATGTAATATTCCTAGATGTACTCATAGGTAGATTTGTAGTTAACACATTTCCATCAAGATCACTTAGGCCAAAAAAAAATATTTCCTTGGACCTCGGTTGCATGCCATTTGTTCCAAAAATATTTGAACAAAAAGTATTTTCCAAAAAAAATTGCTAACAATGGAACTCATATGGGACCTTAATTCAAGAGGGCTTTGAAATCAAAGGGAGCTTTCAAATTATTGTTAAGTAAATCATAAGAAAAACCTTAATAATATTTTTGGCCATATTTCTTGATTTTGTAGTAAATACAAAGAAAAAAGTAGAGCTCATGCATAGGATCCTTGTGGAAGATCAATAACTTTTGTTTGGGAGAAACAAAATTGATGAGCATTATCTATTATCTTACTTATGCAAAGACACTATTCTAAATGTGCTTGTTTACTTATCAACCCAAGCCATAGAAGGTAGTAACACTCTGTGACCAACCATAGAATGTAGCAACTATAGTGAAATTTAACCAGTCCCTTAGTTATTGCCAATTTCAAATAACATTAAGAAAAAAAAACACACTCCACACTGCAATTCACTATGAAAATACAAAATTTTGTTCCACAATTCAATATAGGATCTTAAAATGCAAATTCAAATATTTATATGATTCAATGCATCACTATGAAATTTCAAATTTCCAACATATGATAGGTGAACTAAATTATCATAGGTGCTCATGGAATTTGAAGATTATAAGTTATAACAACATTCAATGTCTAGAAAGAAAATAAATCTAAAGATGCAATTTAAAATATATATATATATACATATATATATATATATATATATATATATATATATATATATTCTAGGAAATGAATTGAAAGACCGAAAACTAGGTTAATAAGATCTTTGGGATAAAAGAAACTTAAGATTTGTGGTTGCAGCAAACAAGATTGCCCCTATTCAAATTTAACTTCTCCACATCTAAACATTTCGAGTGTTCCATAATTAAATGTAATGATTCTCATTCTTGCAGCCGTGTATGCAAATTTGTATTCCACCTACTACTACCAACAATAGACTGGGCCATCAATTGCAGATTGACTATTTCTTGACCACTAATTAACATGACAGATATCTAGTCTTACTATCAGTGAAAAACTACATGGAATGTGAATAAAATATATATTTACTTTGAATGACGACTTCAGAGTGCCTGAAGATGCATCTCATAACATGGAATTCCCTGTACTTGGGTGCAAGTCTAAAGAGAATATAATCTACCAAATTAGTCCAAGACCTCAATGAATGGATTAATCACTATTAATGCTGGAGGCATTATTGATGGAACAGGCCAGAAATGGTGGGCTGTTGATTGTAATCTAGACCAAAACCATCTTTTCTAGAGTGTTCCCACAGCGTTTATGGTATATTCTACATTTGGGAGATTTGAAGTTCAAAGACAGTCCAAAAATCCATGTTGAAATAGCTCAGTCAACCTATGTTGAAGTCGAAAACTTGGAAATTGTCGCTCTTAGCAATAGTCTGAATACAGATAGAATTCAGGTCTACACTTCTCAACATGCACTGATTCCAAATTGCACAATTGCAACAGGAGATGATATAGAAAGCTCAGACATTGAAATCAGAAAGCTCAGACACGGAATAAGTATTGGCAGTCTTGGCAGCGGTCATTCACAAAATACAGTTTCAGACGTGGTTGTTAAAGGAGCTTCCGTCAATGGCGCACAAAATGGAGTATGGATAAAAACATGGCATGGGCTTTCTGGGTATGCCCAACTAATAATGTTCCAGCATGTGATCAATATTATCGATCAATATTAATGTCTCAAATCCCATTATTATGGATCAATATTACTGTACGTGACATACACAGACATCAACAGCACTTCTGCAATGAAAGACTCAATAAATTGCATGTATCTCATTGGTTCCACAAGTTTAATTCAGTTTGACATAGGAGCTAACCGCAAACAGGATGAAAGTAAAACAGAATGTTGTGGAAAACTGAAATTAAAACCAGATGATGCTAGGATCTAACCAGATGCAAACCTCTCAATTAAAACAAATTCTAAGATCCAATGGGTTAAGGCTTTGGAACCCACTTATTTAACGTAAACTCCATTGATCATTTTATATTTTCTCTGTTATCATCAAAAGAAATATGGTTTTGAAACTTTTATTATAGAATAAACTCTGATTTAGCAAAATGAAGGACATGTATAGAGAAAAGACAGTTGGAAACCTACCGCTGCAACCCAACAAGAATAGTTTTATGAGACCCTAGAATCATAAAACCGCTTGAATAGTTTTTATGTTAGAAACCTACCGCTGTTATAATCCGCTTGACCTCTAGGTACTGAAGCCACTGGTGAGACCCTGAATTACGCCCTAGCAGGCGCTCACAAGATTCTTCAAATCGAACCTTAATAAAACCCTAGCCCAAACAGAGCGAGACTAAAAGTAGTAACAGAGGAGTGGATGATATTTCCGATTAAAATATTGCTCTCCTCCTTCCCTCCCTATGCGAGCGGATCCTCGGATCGTAGCGGGACGGCAGAGGCTTTGAGGGCAGACACTAAGGGAAATCTAGATCGTTTAGTTTGAAAAACTTTGAGGGTGGTTCGACAGCAAAAACATGATGGATTATTGGAAACAAAGACACTGACAGAGAGGCCGAGACCTTTTCCTTCACCCATATCTAACCCAACCATGTTTAGTTTTTAAGTTGTAGTTCGAACCTGAACCAAACCAATTCGCCCCAAAGAATTTGCCAACCCATATCTTTGCATCGTTCACTTGGAGCGAGGTGGCTGACCATTTAAAGCCATAGAACGACGAATAATTTAAGATCCTTGGATTTCCTCAAGATGAGTAGTAGAATGAAATTTTATTATGTTGAAAAAAAATCAAATTTTTAAATAACATTTTATTGACTTTTATTTAGTCAAATATATTTAAACTTTGCTACAGTGATTTTTTTTAAATGTATATATAAATTTGTAAGTATTAAATTTCTTTTAAAAAATTAAATTATGAAATTTCCTTTTAGGTTGAGGTGTTCATTTGCCAATTGGGTAACCAATTTAATGCTAACATGACCACCATCAACAATTGGAAGCCACATGACATCGCTCCATTTGCTTATCAACATGTGAATAACTTAAGTGTTCAAAAGAGTAATCGTGCCCTATGAATCTGCACCCTCATGCACCCTCTCAATGTTAATTCTCATGTCGAGGGTGACATAACTTAATGCTCACCACCATGTTAACTTCCATTATTGTTGTTATCTAAGGTCACATCCCCAACATCTTTGTTCTTGAGCACGCTGTCATGGTGAGGCTTAGGGTGTCATGGTGAGGGAACGAGGCCATGTTCAACACTGCCACAAGAGCAGAGGTCACCCTCTCACCTCCCCATAGTGTGATGACGACATGGTTCTCTTTGACCATGCCAACCCTGAGCATATGAGGCATAATGTAGTTATCCTAGAAGTAATTGAGAAATGAATAATCAGCTATGCCCTCTCGACTGTTCATAATTTACTCCCTAAACATATGGGGGACCTAGATCTTGCTCACACTCATGTTGAACATCATGAGGTTGAATCTAATGCCTACACCACTCACATTAGAACATGGCTTCATTGTATCTTTCAAAACATTGGTATCTCTTTTTCTCCCAACATGACGTCCTCCGCGTCTTCCAACACTCTGATGCAGTGAAAAGGCCGCAAAATAACCACATACGTAGAAACTTAAAATATCTGCCCATTTCGACAATTTTATTAGGTGAAAGTGTTTAACTCACCTGCAATAACTCATCAACAACGTAAGATTTGTGGTACTCCGATTTCAATCGAAACCATTAAGTTATCAACCATCGGGAACACATATAATACCTTCAATTTACCCTTATCGCACCACAACATCACAAACTGTTGTTTCCACAATACTACTAACTTGTGGGTTATGGTCTGCATGACTCTCCAATTGCATGCGAGATCGTAACATATATGACATCGCATGTCGCACAAAATAACATACAACTTTCCAATCAATAAATAATCACAACTTTCCAAACAAGAACTACCAGCCCCGCTGTGCCTTTACTGATCTCCTTTGCATCACAACTCACATAACTTACCTTGCCAAGTCTTAACATGTAACTAAAATAATTACCAATTGCGATGTGCACTTCAATCCTCCTCCCGACACGTGTCCACTTCGCAACTCGGTGAGTATAGCATTTTTCACATTAGCAATTTTAACATTTTGCATGTCACACCTTTTAACTTCACCATTTATACAATTATACAATTAAGGCGGAAGTATTTAACGGACTCGCAATAACTCATAAACAACACAAGCTTTGTGTTACCCTTGTTTCAATCGAAACCATTAAGTTATAAACCATCGGGAACACATATAATGCCTTTAACTTACCCTTATTGCATCACAGCATCACAAACTAATGTTTCCACAGTACTACGAACCTGTGGGTTAAGGCCCACATGACTCTCCACTTGCACAACAGATCGTAACATATACGACATCGCATGTCGCACAAAATAAAATACAACTTTCCAATCAATAAATAATCACAACGCAAATGCGAATTCTCACTGAACCACGATGTAATCTTGACCGTTGATCTATACTAGATCTAACAGCCCCGTTGTGCCCTTACTAATCTACTTCGCATCGCAACTCACATAAATTACCTTCCCAAGTATTAACATGTATCTAAAATAATTACCGATTGTGATGTGCACCTGGATCCTCCTCCCGACACGTGTCCACTTCACAACTTAGCGAGTATAGCATTTCACACATCAGTGATTTTAAAATTTCGCATGTCGTGCCTTTTAACTTCACCGTTTAACCATTATACCATATCGCATAACACATGCGATATGGTATAATGGTTAAACGGTGAAGTTAAAAGGCATGACATGCGAAGTTAAAAGGCATGACATGGTATAATGTTATGCGATATGCACTTGGAATTCTACTCTACACGTGGCTCTTCTTCACAACTTTCCCAACTTATCTCGCGATTAGATCTCTGTCGCTTAATAGTCAACTGATATTCTTCGTCGTCCCTTCCTTCCTTTGGAAATATTTTAAAGGGTTTGTTGCCTTAATATTTTCTCCTATTTGTTTGACCTCCACCGCTCTACATCTATGTTTCCTTTACGCTATCCTTCCTGAGCTTGTTTAGTATTTTGTTGTGCTAATCTCTCCCGAGATTTAACTTCCAGTTATTCATTCATATCAATAACCATTACGTTGTCTCGAGCCAAATACAAAAAACTATTCTGTATTACTTCTCCGAATCCAAAATTTGGGTTTGTTCCTTTCTCGACCTGCACTCACATCCATTTTCTCTAGACTCGAATCACACATGATTCTACCCAGCGATTAAGCCTTATTCACATAGTAAGACGTATTCATTCATCAGAATTCATGCAATGAGTTAATTACTTCACCGATATCATATTTGTTCAGTTACATATCACTCACCATGTAAAAGAAACAAAACACAATGACAATGAATTCAATTTCTCATTAATCAATAAATGTACATGTACAATAAAAACCTGCTTACAATCTAGATTCGGCCTCATATGCCCTTACATGGCCCTTTCTCCCTTCAACAAAACCCTCTCTGTCTCTTGGCTCTCCCCTCTATCTCTTGGCCTAATCTTCTTTGTTTAATTTGGTCGTTATTTTTCCTTCGAAGCATAAAACTAAATTTATAATACAATTTAGAGCTTACCCACCCTCACTCAACTCCTACAAACTTGTAATTGATTTCTAAACTTAGAACTTGATCCTATGTTTTCTTAAGCGAATGGATCAATCCTATCCTATGTGCTAGCTTATCCAACGAATTCTGCCAACACGCAGATTCAATTACATGACTAAGCTCTTTGAAAAATGAGTCAACACCTATCTAGAACCTTCTAGACTAATACTTGTGAACTATGAAGTCTTTACAAGATTTTACAATGATTATACAAAGGAAATGTCCTTCTCGGACCAATGTCAGGACCCTAAGGTATGATTTCTACTTGGAATTTTGGCTTGGAGCAGATGCTCCTACATCAGACTCCCCAAGTGAAAAATAATCATAATCTCTAGTTCATGTGTCTTTAATAGTTGTCCTCCTGGATCCCATACTTCGTTCTGTAATCTGTCTTTGGTTGTTATTGTTGTTGTTTGTTGCTATTTTCCAAGTCTCCATACTTTATGTTGCATTGTCCCACTCACTATGCTCTCACATTCTTCTGCTGGTTTTCTCTTGTTGCTACTATTTTTCTTCCTAATTGTTGTCTTCTTATGAGACACTTTCACCATCAACCTTCTTATTATTTTAATCTCCATGTCTAGTTTATATTTTAACTGGTACTCACTCTGTCAATTGTCTTCAAACTATTGTTTTTTATCTTCTCTTTGAAGTTGTTGGATTCCTACTACCACCCTTACATCCTTACCCTCTTGTTGCTCTTGAATTTTTATCTCATTTCAAAACAAACTATGTTCAATATCTTTGATAAAAACATCATACTCAGACGCTTCCAGCAAATAGTTCTACAATTCACTTTCCACCTGATTCTTTTCAAACACCTCATGACTATGTTGTTCATCAATTCCAACATGTCTTTCTTCCTCCTCCTTTACAACCCTCAATGATTGTCCTTCAATTCCTTGACTAATCTTGGTAGCGAGTTAAATGTCCTTCAGTTCTAAGACTGATTCCTCTTTAACATGAGACATGCCTGCCTCACCTTTGCTCAATTTCGATTGTACATCCAGAATATTCATTCGCTGACTTGCTAGTATTTTATCCAAAAGACTTAGCTCATGCCACAAATTTGTCATCTCACTTGGAACTTCTTCCAAAAATTCTATACAATTGTCACTATCTCCTTCTTTTTCACAATTCCAATTTCTTGGTGACACTACTTTCTCGTTCTTCATCAGAATAAAATTTTGATCCTCTATCTCTGTGACATCTTTTGATGTCTGTCCAACAACCTTCCTTCGGTCAATCAGATAAGCCAATTCTTCCCTTTCCTCAACAATAACAGGTTCCTTCATATGATACATAACTTTCTCACCTTCCATGGAGATACTTTGTTCACTAAGCAAGGACTTTATGAACTCCTTGTGTTGCAATAACTCAACTTGATATTCATGTGAAATACATTCATCATTGTACTTTGCTTGACAATTCTCAACTTCATTCAAGACAATTTCAAGAGAAGGATTGCCTTCTGCAACACCCACAAACACAGTCAAATTATCAATCTCAAAATCACAAGACCCAAAGGTCTCATTTGATGATCTAGTCACCAAATCTTCTTGTCATTTTTCTAAGTCCTCTTCATGACTCAGAAAATCTTCAATGGTCTTCTTATCAGCCTCATCAAGCACTTCGCTTGGTTGCTTGATATCTTTCTCCACTTTTTGTTTCTTTTGGTCATCATTATGAGCCAAAATTCCTCTGCTTTCAGTCCTTACAGTATACTGAAAAAAATACCTCCTCTTAACTGTGTATGATCTTCCATATGAGATCTGGCTGTCTCAAAACTAAAATTTTGTCTCTCTTCTTTGTCTTCTTTGACATCGCCTACAAACATACACAAATTATTCATTTCAAAATCATAAGGCTCAATTGCCTCAATTGATGTTTTAGACATCCCTTCTCCATCTTTAAGTTCAAAAGAAACTTGTTCTTCTCCAGCAAGTTTTTCTTGTTGTAGTTCAACTCCTTCGAGCTTCTCTGTCCTCAATTCAACATCCATAATCTGCTCAAGCTTCCTCAACTCCTCCATTAACTGCAGATTCACTTGATGTTCTCTCTTCTCTTGTAGCTTATGCCACTTCACTTTCTTTCTCATTCTGTAACCAAATCTTTGGTCTTATTTTCTCCTATGGAACACCTTTATCAACAAATTAAATTGCATTATTATCTCATCCTTTTCTCTCTCATACTCTTCATCCATGCCATCTGCTTTGACATCTTTCTTCAGTTTTATTTGACTATGGTCCCTCTAAGAACCTCTGTTATGACTATCAGTAGTCATATTCTCCTCTATCTCTATGATTTCTTCACTCACTATGAGTTTTACTTAAGACTCTACAATTGAATGTCCTCCCTACTACACTTATCTCACCAAGCATTCCTCTATACTTTGCCACTAGTCCCTTCTCTAAAACTTTCTTTGAGAATTCTTGTGCTCCTTCGAGGCTTCATCTCGTTTGTACTTTTGAGAACACAACTGTCCTCTTGTATTTCAATCACAAATGAAATACTAGGTCCTGGAAACACTCTTATTTCACTTAGAAATCCTTACCATCTTCCTTCATCACTGCTTCTTAAGCCTATGATCTTCTTTTGATGAGATACTTCATTAGCTGCAAATATCAATCTTTAATATGTCTTTTATCCTGCAAAACTCAAATCTGAATTAAACAAAACAATACTTGCATGATTACACAAACAGTCTCCATCCACTCTTCACATTTGAGTGAATATTGATTCTCCACAAGATTCAAACAACCATCATTGTGCTTTCTTTATCCTTCTGCAATCTCTTCTTAAGAGTATCAGTTACTCCCATATTTTTCCATACTTTACCTTTGTATGCCTACTCCTTGTCAGATTTAAAATCTGATCTCCTCTTTCTTCTGCAATCACACTTCCATTCTCCTTATATTTCACACAGAATCTTATTCTGTTCTACTACCAAATGTCTTCTGCATAATTTAGCTCAGCAATCTTCATTTATAACAATTTTTTTCATTAAACTTGCTCTGATACCAAATGATGTAGAAAAAGGTCAACAAAATACCCACATACGGAGAAAATTAAACTCTCTACTCGTTCCGAGGATTTTATAAGGTGGAAGTATTTAACTGATCCGCAATAACTCATCAACAACATAGGCTTTGCGGTACATTGGTTTCAATTGAAACCGTTAAGTTATCAACCATCGGGAACACATATAATATCTTTAACTTACCCTTATCGCATCACAACATCCAAAACTATTGTTTCCACAATACTACGAACCTGTAGGTTATGGCATATACAACATATACAACATCACATGTCGCACAAAATAAAATACAACTTTCCAATGAATAAATAATCACAAAGCCAATGCGAATTCTCACTGAACTGTGATGTAATCTCGATTTTTGTTCTATATCATATCTAACAGCCCCATTATGCCTTTACTGATCTGCTTTGCATCACAACTCACATAACTTACCCTCCCAAGTCCTAACATGTAACTAAAATAATTAACAATTTTGATATGTGCCTAGATCCTCCTCCCTACATGTGTCCACTTTGCAACTTGACGAATATATCATTTCACACATCGCTGATTTTAACATTTTGCATGTCATGCCTTTTAACTTAATTGTTTAACCATTATACCATATCGCATGCATTATGCAATATGTGCTTGGACTTCCGCTCTACATGTGGCTCTTCTTCGCAACTTTCACAACTTATCTAGCGTTGAGATCTCTGTCGCTTAATCTTGAGCTGATATTTGCGATTTAATCATCGTCATCCTTTCCTTCCTTTGGAGATGGTTTGCAACCTTAATATTTTCTCCTATTTCTTCAGCCGCCACTGCTCGCCATCTCTGTTTCCTTTACTCTATCCTTCCTGAGATTGTTCGATATTTAGTTGTGCTAATCTCTCCCAAGCTTTAACTTCTGCTTATTTGTTCATATCAATAACTATTACGTTGTCGCAAGCCGAATCGAGAACATTATTCTGTATTACTTCTCTAAATCCAAAATTTGGGTTTGTTCCTTTCTCAACCGGCACTTAGATCCATTCACTCCAGACTGTAAGTACACATGATTCTACCCAACCATTAAGTCTTATTCACACAACAATAGTTATTCATTAATCAGAATTCACGCAATCAGTTAATTACTTCACCAATATCAAATTTGTTCAGTTACGGATCACTTAGTTCATTTTCTTTCTCATTCTACTACCAAACGTCTTCTACATAGTTTAGCTCTGCAATCTTCATTTATAACAATTTTTCATTAACCTTTATCTGATACAAAATGGTGCAACAAAAAGGCCACAAAATACCCACATACGCAAAACCTTAAACTATCTACCTGTTCCTATCTTATAAGGTGCAAATATTTAACTAACCCGCAATAACTCATCAACAACATAGGATTTGTGGTACCCCAGTTTTAATTGAAACCATTAAGTTATCAACCATGAAGAACACATATAATACCTTTAACTCACCCTTATCACATCATAGCATCACAAAATGTTGTTTCCACAATACTACGAACCTGTGGGTTATGGCCCACATGACTCTCCACTTTCATGACAAATCACAACATATACGACATCTCATGTCGCACAAAATAAAATACAAATTTCCAATAAATAAATAATCACAATGCTGATGCAAATTCTCACTGAACTGCGATATAATCTCGACCGTTGATCTATACCAGATCTAACAACCCCATTGTGCCTTTACTGATCTGCTTCACATGACAACTCACATAACTTACCTTCCCAAGTCATAACATGTACCTAAAAGAATTACCGATTGTGATGTGCACCTATATCCTCCTCCCGACACGTGTCCACTTCACAACTCAGTAAGTATAGCATTTTTCACATCGGAAATTTTAAAATTTCACATTTTGCACCTTTTAATTTCATCGTTTAACCATTATACCATATTGCATGCGCTATGCGATATGCGCTTGGACCTCCACTCTACACATAGCTCTTCTTTGCAACTTTCACAACTTAATATTTAGTTGATCTTTGTGATTTCATATTCATCTTCCCTTCCTTCCTTTGGAAATCTTTTCAAGGGTTTGTTGCTTTAATATTTTCTCCTATTTCTTTGACCACTACCACTTTGCATGTCCATTTCCTTTACATTATCCTTCATGAGCTTATTCGGTATTTAGTTGCGCTAATCTCTCCTGAGCTTGAACTTCTGGTTATTCGTTCATATCCATAACCATTATGTTGTCTAAATCCGAATAAAAAAAACTATTCAATATTACTTCTCTGAATTCAAAATTTGGGTTTGTTACTTCCTCGACCTGCTCTCACATTCATTCACTCTTGATTGGAATCACACATGATTCTACCGAGCCATTAAGACTTATTCACACAGTAAGACTTAGTCATTCATCATAATTCATGCAACATTTAATTACTTCACTGATATCAAATTTGTTAAGTTACGGATCACTCAGCACGTAAAACAACCAAAACACAGTCGCCGTGAATTCGATTTCTCATTAATCAATAAATGTAAAGATACAATAAAAACATGCTTACAATCTGGATTCATCCTTATATGCCCTTACATGGCCCTTTATGCCTTCAACAAAACCCTCTCTGTCTCTCGGCTCTCGCCTCTATCTCTTGGCCTAATCTTATTTGTTTAATTTGGCCCTCCTTTTTCCTTCAAATATTACAATTAAATTTATAGTAAAATTAAGAGATTATACCCACTCACTCAACTCCAACAATATTGTAATGGATTCCTAAACTTAGAACTTGATCCTATATATTATGAACTGAATGGATCAATCCTATCCTATCTGCTAGCTTATCCAACGAATTCTACCAACATGCAGATTCAATTACATGACCAAGCTCTTTGACTAATGATTCAAGACCTATCTGGAACCTTCTAGACTAATACTTGTGAACTATGAAGTCTTTACAAGATTTTACAATGATTATACAAAGGAAATGTCCCTCTTGGACCAATTTCAAGACCCTAAGGTCTCATTTCTACTTGGACTTTTGACTTAGAGTAGATGCTCCTGCATCAAACTCCCGAGGTGAAAAATAATCATGATCTCTAGATCATGTGTCTTTAATAGTTGTCCTCCTCGATCCTAGACTTTTTTCTTTAATCTCTCTTTGGTTTTTGTTGTTGTTGTTTGTTGTTGTTATCGAGGTGTCCATACTTTATGTTTCATTGTCCCACTAGCTATGCTCTCACATTCTTTTGATGTCTTTCTCTTGTTGTTGCTGCTTTGCTTCCTAGCTGTTGTCTTCTTCTCAGACACCTTCACCATCAACCTTCTTATTCTTTCAATTTCCATGTCCAGTTTATCTTCTAACTATTACTCACTCTACCAATTGTCTTCAAACTGTTGTTTGTTATCTTATCTTTGAAGTGTTGTATTCTTACTACCACCCTTATATATTTACCCTCATGTTGCTCTTGAAAATTTATCTCACTTCAAACAACCTATGTTCAATATCTTTTATAAAAATATCATACTCAAATGCTCCCAGCAAATAGTTTAGCAATTCACTTTCCACCTAATTCTTTTCAAACACCTTATCACTATGTTGTTCATCAATTCCAACATGTCTTTCTTCCTCTCCCTTGACAAACCTTAGTGATTTTCCTTCAATTCCTTGAATAATCCTGGTAGTCAGTTAAACTTCCTTTAGTTCTAAGACTGACTCCACTTTAACATGAGACATACCTCTGACTTGCAAGTCTATTCTCCGAAAGACTTAGCTCATGCCACAAACTAACATTTTCCTATTATATAACTCCTTTTATAAATAAATCCCAAAAACCCACTTATTATAACTTAAGCCAAAGTTATTTACTCCCACATGTTTAAATAACACCCCCCTTATAACCCATATTGGCTAAGTTTATCCTTATATGTAATCCCGCCCCTATGGTAATTAAATCTTCCTGATTTAATTAACCATATAATAAAATATATGAGAAAAAACTTAAAACATGTGTTATATGTGTTTTAAACAAAATTACCCGAAGTTTTATTCAAACCAAACTTCAATAAAAATGAACCATTTCCTTGTATATTTTCCCCCCGACTCCCTTAAACTAAGGTTAAAACTTCAACCTTAACCTCAGTTAACTTCCCCGCAATATATTATTCATTATCCCAGTCCCTAACCTCGGTTAAATCCCTGATAAACCTTCCCGATCACTTACTTTTTCATTAAAATTAGTCATTTCTATACATATGACTTAACCAAAGCTTTTCCCATCACATTCACTTTCGACCATCCGATCCCCAGAATCCATTTAATCCTATGGTGAGAGATTTGCACGATATTTCAATACATTTATCCCTCCCCATCACAATTGATAAATAACCGTCTGATCTCCTCTCCATTTCTAAGATCTACGGCCCACGTTGAATCCGATAAGTCATCATTCCCCGCACCTTCCCTTTAAATCATGACCGTTCGCTCCCTAAAGCCAAATCTGACGGCGATTATCCATTTTTGTGCTCCAAAGATAATCGATCAAATTTTCAGGAAAGTTGGGCGAAATGGGTGGTTTTTCCAAACCACCCCGCGTCGACGTGTCACGATCTCATTGCGTCGCGTTCGAAAAGCTAATTTCCTCTTACCACCATACCTGCACGAATACCACTGGCGGTATTCCATAAACGATAACCTCTTAACCATGATTTAATGTTATTTAAATATGGTTTCCATCATCGGTTTAATGCATTAAAATTATATTTTTCATTCAAATTTTCACATTTTCGCTTTAAACCTGTGAAAACGCTGCAGAACCGGTTTTCCTCAAAGTCATGCCATTTAAAACCTTGAGAACCTGTGCAAAGATTTTTTAACCTACCAGTGCCATTTTTCAAAGCCCATTGACCTGAAATTCAACTGCGAAGTGCTACATTGCCCTTTGAAAAACCAATTTCACAGAATTGAAGACTTAGCACCACTGTGAAACGTCTTCAACCCAATTTCACTAGTTTTCAGGTACTTTTCCTCAAAAATTACCCACTGAATTTAAAAATTCCTGCTATTACCAATAAAAGCCTGAATTGTATATCAAAAACTGCAGAAAAACATCCATATTACAGGGGAAACTCTGTCAAAATTTCCTTGGAACCCTTATTTTCCATTTCGTGCATTTTTTTCCCAAACCCTAGTCTTTTTCGCTGCCTAAATTGATTGTAACATATGTTCTGAGCATTAAATCCCTTGTTTTATCCAAAACCCAGCTCAGAAACCCTATTTTTCAGTAAAATTCACCAAGAAGGCCTTGTTTCTGAAAAAATAACTTGGAAAACCGTCTAAGCTTGCTTTGTTCAGTTTAAAAATGACAAAAAAACAAGTAACCCCTAAAAATGGAGGCCCAAAGCCTCAAAAGAAATCCTCTGCAAAATTCCCTCAGCCTAAGTCTTCCAAAATTGACAAAACAACCCCTGCACTCACTGCTGATTCCACAGAGGTGGTTAAGCCAGTCTAGCCTCCAGTCATTTCCCTAGAGAATAGTCCCTTAGTTGACCTTGATTATAGAATCCTGGACCCTACTGCAGAATTTAACTTGCTTGATGTTTATAATTGGTGCTTTGGAAAGTCTGTAGAAAAAGGTGACAAAGACATTCCAGTCTGGGAATCCAATTTTCGAGAATACATTGTTCCTCAAACTCATCCATCCCCTGATTTTATTAGAGTATGTCAATCCTTTTATCTCCCAGATCAAAGATGCATTGTAAACAAAGATATAGAGGTCCTGTTTTACATAAATGAAGAGTGAATAAATTCCATGCTACAAATGAATCCTGACTCCAATGCTGCTTCATTGTCCATAGAGGAGTTGACACAAAATTATCTAGAGCTTGAATTTACTTCTAAATTCAAATTATTCCAAACTTTTTTTCCTAAGCATGTTGATATCCCCAAGATTAACCCTCCTTTTGATACCTTTGACTTCCCGAATGAAACCAGGAAAATAGTCTCAATGCTATAATTGATATTAGGATACACCAGTTATGAATTCACAGATGTAGCTATATTAGGTTTTTTGTCAACCCTGAGTCCTAGCCAATCTCCTTCTATAGTGTAAAAATTTGCTAAATTCATTGTAGAAAAAATGCATTATCAGTTGTCAAGATTTTTAGAAGAAGGAGTCTTCAGATACACATCATATTTGCTTCACCTCTTTTTGTATTATCAAGCAGATAAGTTCCCCTTAAAATTTCAGAAAGTGGATCCAGAGGGAAATGTTCTTTCAGTTGTGTTTTGGTCCTCAATTCTAATAAAATGGAATAGAGAATATAGCTTTGCAGATTTCAACGATCTTTTTTTAGTGCCTGCTATGAATCTGTTGAACAAAGAGGAGACCCCTAGAATCAATGAAGAGACAAAGAGAATTCTATAGCTGTCTGAGAGCTGTAAAACAGGGGACTGGTATTCATATAAAATTTACACATAAATGAGAGTATATGGTGCACTCCTCGCCCCATATAAACTACCAAGATTTGTTACAACCAAGATATTTGCATTGGAATATTTGAGGCAACTATTGAATGCCGATGAAATTAATTTCATAGCTTCTAGGAAAAAGACCCAATTTAAACTGAAGAATAAAATTGGGCCATTTGTTGTAAATAATAGAGAAGCAGCCAATGAAATCAATGTGAAGTTGAAAGAGTACAAATTTCCATATAGTTTCATGTGGAATTATGATCCATAAGGTATTTTAAGCACACTAAGAGTGAAATGCAAGTTTCCTGTCTTATTGCATGATTCTAAGCCCCATATTGAAAAGTATGCTAACCAACTTGAATGGGAGCCCAACACTCTAGTTGATGATGATTCACTGGAAATACAGAGAAAAAATGGAAAGGGTAAACATGTTGAACAAACACAGGTGACTACAGTGAGCAAAGAAACTGAAAATGTACATAAAAGGAGCAGAGAAGGAGATTGTTTCATAGCTGAAACTATTTAGGATAAAAGATTCAGAATTCCTTACAGCAAGAAAAATAAATTGACAAACGAAGAAAGGAATAAAGTTGTTAATATTGAAGATAATGAAATTGATGATGGAGCTACAAGAATAGTGACTCAAACACTTAAAGAGCTTCAAAATGTCAAAATTGGAACACAACAAAATGATACAGTCATGGTAGATAATCAAAAAAATATTGATGTGCCTTCTTCTTCTAAGGAACTTGACAACACAGAGTCAGAAATTCAAATCAGGTTCAGACAGATCAAAGAGAAGAATGAAGAAATCAGGAATTAAGCATATTCTAGATTCCTCAAGGAAAAGCCTGGAAACAAGGACAAAGTTCTTTAAACTTTTGATTATTCCTCTAATAAATTAGTAATGTCATTTTTGAATCCTATAGTGGCTGATCCAAAATCAGTAGCAGATTATTCAAAAACAGATATTGAAGTTGATGCAAATGATATTCATGAATTGGATCAAATAGAATTTCATAGGAGTAATACTGAAATGCTATATTCAAAAATTGTCAGTAAGACTATGAAATATATTAGGATTGAAAAAACAGTGCTAAACCTTCAGAATCAAATGAAATTGGAAAAGGCCTCACTATATGCCAACAATTTGAGGATCAAAGCACTAGAATATTTTGTGATTGAAGCAGGAGCTGATCCTGCTAACATGGAGATTGCAAAGACTTTGATTAAATAGAAAAATGAGGATATAGCTGCCCTCATAAAGTAGCTAAAGTTTCCCCAAAATGAAAATCATCAAGCAAAGGAAATTCTTCAGCAGAAAACCAAAAATGATGAACTCAAACAACTTGTTCATAAGATGACTACCCAAATAAAAGAAATGGAAAGTCAATTGGAAGCTTCTATAAGAGAAAATGAAAACCTAAAGAAAACTCAACAGCTTCACATTCCTACAGTAATCCCTAATGTAATTACAGTTGTTCCATCCACATTAGCAGAACACTTGGCGCCACAAGGAGTAATGGCCACTGCAGTGCCAATAACTTCTCATGAAATATCTGCTTCTTCTTCCTCAACTTCATAGATAAATACAATACGTGACAAAGCTATTGTAATCAGAGCGATGGAAGACATGTCAATTAAAGAGAAAGAAATACTTAATTTGAAAGGCACTATTAAAAATCTAGAATCTTCCAAAAGAGATGCCTTGATTACTTCCAAAGGGCATGAACAAAGGGTAGATAAACTGCAAGAATAGGATAAAATTCTTCAAGCACAGGTGAATCTTACTGATTAGGTTGCATATATTAAAAATCATTTATGGACAAATGTCATTGAAGGCATTCACTCTCAATGGCCTTCAATTCAAATAATCTATGAGAAAAAAGAGTTACTACAGGCTGCTAATGCAGAAATTGACAAAACTAAGAGAGAGATTGAAAATAAGCCAGCTCAAGCAGTTCAAATCATAGCCTTTTTTAATAGCAAAAATAGGGAAGAATTGGAAGAGTTGAAAATTACAGATACCATCCTACAAATCAAGAAAGTCCTAAATAAAAGGAACATGATGAATAACTTGGAAGACAGGTGTAAAGACATAAATTTGGCCTTCTCAAGATTTTGGGCCAAATACAAAATATTATGAGAAGCAGGTTTGCTAGACATTCATGCATTGAATGACAAGTTGATGCCTTAGAAATATTATGATCTAAAAATCAGAACTCATGCAAAAGAGAAAGCCAAACAACCATTGCCATAAGGATCACCAAGTGGCAAAGTACTTCTTCAGTATTTTGAAAATATATTCTTTTTGGAAAATGAAATTAAGCATATATTCACTGTAAAGCCTAACTTTTCCAAATATACTGAAGTTGATGAAAGTTATAGGAAGCTGAAGAATATGAAGATTCTCACTGCAGAACAATGGCAAGAATTCACAGATCTGCTGTGAATTTGATAGAAAAATTACTTGGAAGCTCATATTTTACTTTTACCTTGTGGTGAAAAAATCAGTGTCAAAGTGTATCAAGGTTAAAGTGTATCAATTAAATCATTTTTTTACTGTTGGTCATCTTTTATTACAGCAGTGAAATAGGAAAAAGTAGAGATAAAGAGTATCAGATCAGAAGAGGAAAAAGAAAGAGTAGTCCACAAGCTATCATCCAAGAGAAAATGTATATATTGCGAGCAAAGCTCACAACACATCAACAATCAGTTTAAATTAGAATAATCAGTTCTATTTTCTCTTATTTGATCCCTTCCTTCAATCTTCTTATATGTAGCTTAAGGATTCTTAAGTGCCATTTTTCTCATATTCTGCCCACTCCATCAATCAAGCCTATACAAAGCCTTAGAAGGTCACCTATCTTGCCCTTAGCACATTTTCATCTCTAAGTTTTATTTCTTAGTTCTGCTTGCATGGAGAGTTGACTCCATTGCCTAATGTTCTGGTAGATCCTTCTAGTTTACCTTGAAATCTCTTTATTCCCACCAATCTTTTAAAAAAATTCCTACTGTTCACTCATAGCTAGCCTAAAATCCTTTACCAAAACAAAGCTAAATCATAAGGAGAGATCCCTCTCCGGAGCTCATTATGGCTAGATCCTGAATTCCCAAAGCGGTTCTTCATTACCCTAGTGTTCTTAACTACCAAAAATCCCCATCCCACAACCTGAGAATTACTAGGGTGATAACACCTTGTACCTCTTCAAGTTGGAGATATGGATTGAAAATGCGCAGGTAGCATATTGAATAGCTATATTGGGTTAATTTACATGAACATACATATCATCTCAAAGGGAAAGATGAATCACCAAACATGCAAAAAAGCCTCTCTATGTGAGGAAGATATCTTTTGGATTCATTTTTGGATAACAATTCATTCCTCTTGAAAATGCTCCAATATCACATAGAGTTCATAAGAAGCAGGAGAAGAAGCATGGAATGTGGAAAAAATTCTCTCCTAATTGAAAAAAAATAAAATTATCTCATAGGAATTTTTCTCCATTATGTATAAAAGAATCATAACAAATTTCAGTCAATCTCTGAAATTTTGCAAACACTAATGAAATATTTATGAAGTTTTAGTGCTATGAACATTTCTACATTTAAATTTAGAGATAAGTATCCCATAGAAATTTTGCAAACCATTGATTAAATTTTAGGCTCACTCTAGATATTTTGTAAACCCCCATGAAATATGGGTAATGATTCTTTGTGAGAAATTTTAGTCTCCCTAGAAAATTTTTGCAAAACCCATTGAAATATGGATGAAATTTTGGTGGTATGACCATAGCTCAGTCTCCCCTAGAAATTTTTCAAACTGGTGATGTAATGTTAATCTTGCTCAAAAAAATTTCCACCCCAAATGTGTCCATTACATTTTGAGATAATATAATTAAATGTTAATATTTCCTTAGGAATTTAGGCCCTTCATTAGAATTGGATATAATCACATGAAGTGCTAATTTTGCCAAAGAAATTTTTGAGCTCTAGAAATTTTGCAAAGTGTTATGATATTTTAGTTTCTCCTCAAAAAGTTTCCAAACCTTGTAATGTTGTCATTTTTTATAATTAAATAATATTAATAATTATTTTTTTTAATTAAATAATCTTAATAGTTAATGTATATTTTTTTAATATGATATAGTTTTTTAATTTCTTTTTTTTTTTAATTAAAATAGAGGTTTTAGACAAACTTATCTTGGAAGGTTTCGTGCATGTCAAATATTGCCCCACAAAATTTTAAAAGAAATTATGTTGTAAATTTTATTCTAAATTTAAATTCCTCCAAAAAAAAACTTTCTAATCTTCCAAAACAAAAGGAACAAGGAAAAATTAGTTATTAATATTATTTGTATGCTTATTAATGATTAAATATTTGTTCTTTTTATTTCTACATAATAAAGTAGCCTATATGGAAATTTAAAACAATTTGAAACCATTTAGTTAACAAATTGTGTTAAATATATATGCTAATTTAGATAGCCCAAAGAGCTTTGGTTCCACGGTGAAGGGTGCATTGTTAAGGCATTCCATGCGATAGGTCACCAGTTCCAATCCCCCGTGGGTGGTGACTTACAAAAAACAAATGTGCTAATTTAGATATTTAGATAAGAGTAAAAAAATTATAAATAATATAATATTTTTTTTATTAAATAATAAATTTTTGAACGTAAATAAAAGTGATATTAAAAATTGGAGTTTTTGGAGTTCAGGTGGATTTTCTACACAAGTCTCCTATAAAAAAAATCTGTGTATATCTATATGAATTGATAAGAGTAGGGAGAATCTGTATATCCTAGAGTTGTTCTAGAGGACCACTCTTGGATGATTATACCAAATTGGTAGTTTAATTAGGCCAATAGTTGGCTAGAATTAGTGCAATTGAGTTTTCCCTTGACTAAGAGTATGATTAAATTGGTGTTAAAGTATGTATAATTTACAGTTACTCTCTTTGCAATTAGTTGTGCCATCAAGATTAGGTGGGGATGTTACATGTTTCCCTGTCACAAAGAAACATGAGCAAAAGAGTGAAAGGGACATTGTATCAATTAATATGTGCTAGGAGTATTTAATGGGTTTCATATGGTAAGAAAAATTCTATTGTTTAAGGATAATTTGGATGCTACCTACAACTTCATTTCATGGAAGGAAAGGATATCCTTCTTCCTCAAAGAAAGGAATCTACATGTAGTTGGGTAGACTACCAATTAGGAGGCGTTTTCTAAGAATTTCATGATGGAATTGATACTTATTTCCTATGGTACCTCAAGAAAATTACAAGTAAGTGTGGCTACTATATACTTAGACACTTGAACTAGTGCTATCTTAAAGGTGAAACTTAGGAAAAACACATACTTATTATGTTAGCTTATTGAGCAAACCTAAACTTAGGAGATTACAAATAGGGTGTTGAAGTAGCGTTAGATCATGAAGATTAGATATAGGTGTCAATGACTTTAGAGATTAGGGTGAGTAACTTAGGTTAAAGTAATTATTTAAAAGTAGATGTGGGGGTTCAATCACTTCCGAGATTAGAGTTAGGGATTTAGGTGGAAAGAAAGTTATAAAAAGAAGGGTAAAGAGAAAAAAAAGGTAAACACATAATTATTATTTGAGCTTATTGAACAAACCTAAACTTAGCAAGGGTGCACAAGTAGTTGTAGATCATCAACATTAGATCCTACCGTCAATCAACATTAGATCCGACGGTTAATCAGATTGGAGATTAGGGTTAGGGATTTAGGTGAAAGTAAAGTTATAAAAGTCCATCTAGGGCTTCATCACTTTGGCGTCAATCACTTTGGAGATAAGGTGAGATCTCGGCCTTCAATCACTTTGGAGAGAAGAGTAGATCTGGGCCATCAATCACTTTGGAGATTAGGGTTAAGGATTTAGGTCAAAGTAAGGTTATAAAAGTAGATGTGGGGTGTCAATAGTTTTGGAGATTAGAATTAGGGATTTATGTGGAAGTAAAGTTATAAGAAGAAGGCTAAGGAAAAAGTGAAGGTAGCATATCTGAGCAAAATATCCCCAAACGAGTAGCTAATTAAGGCTTTCTCCAATCTTGATATTGCCATGGAAAACTGGTATGCAGTAAGGAGGAGGGATGAGAAAGAATATTAATTTTTTATTCATTTCTCAAATCTTTTGTTGTAATTGTAGCTTTTTTTCTTCCAAATTTTGAGTTTTCATATTAACATTGATGATTAATTGTTTTGTAGGGGTCAAAAGTCAATGGGATCAGTGAGTATTTCAGATTCAGTGAGCCAGGAACCTCTCAATATTTCAGATCCACTAAGTGAGGAACCTCAAAAGTGGCACTATATTAACCCACAAGAAGAAGAGGAGGAGAAGGATGAGGAGGATGAGGCTGAAGAGGAAGAAGAACAACAATCAATGGGATCGATGAGTATTTCAGATTCACTGAGGGAGGAACCTCTCAATATTTCAGATCTGCTAAGGGAGGAACCTCAAAACTGGCACTACATTAACCCACAAGAAGAAGAGGAGGAGGAAGAGGTTGCAGAGGAAGAAGAAGAGCAATCAATGGGATCAGCGAGTATTTTAGATTCAGTGAGCCAGGAACCTCTTAATATTTCAGATCCACTAAGGGAGGAACCTCAAAATTGGCACTACATTAACCCACAAGAAAAAGAGGAGGAGGAGGAAGAGGAGGAAGAGGTTGCAGAGGAAGAAGAAGAAGAGGAAGAGGAAGAGGAAAATGAGAGCTATTACAGGTATGCTATATTTCTAACCTAACTAGACATCCCATGTCCAAACAACTTAGTAATATATGATGTCCATTTCATAAATACACATCAATATAATTTTTTTTTTTCTTCTGGTTGTGAATATTACAATATTACATTTTTGTAGGCTCTTTATATTTTTAATAGATCCAGTATATAGGTTGTTTATAGTGTCTTAGGTTAGATCGCGCATTTTAGAATTCCATTTATGGTTTCTTAGGTTACATTGCACACTTTTTAGACTTCCAATATTTACTTAGCAAGCCGACATGGTAGTTGAATGTTTGATGTGAGTTTCGTATTTCAACGACTCCAAGAACTATGAGATCGTGGAGAACACATGAGCGATCGACATGTTCATCCTCTTCTTCTCTCTTGGGCGGCACGGCGTGGACGATCGTGCATCTTGCCGATCATTTTTTTTAAGATGTGTAGTTTACTACGAAAATTTGATCGCATAAACGGCATTTCCAATTATTTTTGTCGCATCCTCAAGACGAATTCCTTTACCGTTATTATTCCTTTACCGTGCCTCTTAGGTTTTGTCGCATCCTCAAGACGACCAGTCATACATTTTAGGGTTTCATTTTCCGGCGATTTCATGAAGAAATTCAGTTGTTTCCATTGTTCCAATCACTGACATGACAAAACTATATTCACCTGATGAAAAAAAACGTCATCATTGATCCTTTTTTATCCTTTCAGATTAAAAAACACGTCGGATCATTTTTCTTACAATCTTGATCTCGATCTTACAATCTTGATCTAGGTGTTACAATCTAGATCTGGATCTAGATGTTACAATCTGGATCTGGATCTTGATCTTGATCTGGATATTACACTCTAAAGATGTTACAATCCAATCTGTATCTGTATCTGGATCATGTAAAGTTTTTGTATCCTTTAAAGTTACCAATCCATCGAAGTTCCCCATCCTGTAAAATATGCGATATCCAATTGAAGTTCTTAGTCTCACATAATTGATACTATCGTTACACTTTTATGACACCTCCGGTTTGCAATTTTCCGCATTTATATATTTGGGAAAGTATTGCATGCATAAATATTTCAAATTTCTCTGCATGCCATCCATTTTACATAATATACATACTTCATAAATATGTATTTTGCATGCGGTCCTTTTGTTGTTTAATTGAAAGTTTTCAGCCACTTTATATACATATCAATGCAAGCTCGAAATATCAATATTTATGAGAAGGAGTTTTATTATTTTATGAAAAAAAAAACACAGGAAGAATAAAATAAAGTCTTAGATTATTTGTTCAATCATTACAATCAATTTATTCTAAAATTTTACAATCAATTTATTTTAAAATTTTACAATTGCTTAGCTTAGTTTGTTTATTCACTCATTTTAGTCAGAGGCTTGAAATTTGTTTTTTATAATCATTTGGTTGGTTTCATCTAAAAACAATTTTAAATATGAAATTTTTTCTATAAAACAGTAACATAAAAACAAAACATCATCAAACAAACAAACAATAGTGTTTAATCCTAAATTTAAATAGATACATATACTCAGCTTTAGTTTATCAGAGATATCAATTTTTATATGAAAACTAGCTTTTAACTCTTGTATTTATGGGAGATATCAGTTTTCATATGGAAACTGGCTTTTAACTCTTGTGCAGTTCTGAGGAATCAATGGTTACCAGTGCTGAAAATTCAATGAACAGGTATAGATGTTTAATTTATAGAGTACTTTTGAAACCATTATTCACTCCATGTTATTTTAAAACAATCACATTAACTTTTTATAATTTTTGGTGTAGTTCGGAGAGTGTTTTGATTGGAATAACTACACATTGCATGAGTGGGAAGTATAAGATAAAGAGGCCAACAATTGCAGATACCACTAGTCTCCCAGCTGCGATACTTGGTCTCAATGACCTAAGAGGGGTTTTAACCCTAGAGGCTTGGGGAATGCTTAGTGGAGAAGAAAGAAAAAGCTTGGTTGGATTACTTCCAGGTGGGCAGAGTGGTGCAGTGGAACCTCTCCTCAAGGGGGATAATATTTTCTTTGGTAACCCCATTATAGAGTGGGGATCTAGTGTATGCACGGGGCAGGAACATCCTGAGGCATTACTACTAAAGGAATTTGAGCTTAAGTTAAGACAATGTGAATATTTTAAAGAGTTGAAGTCTTATCACGCAGAATACATTGTTCTCGGTGAGGACTTTAAGGGGCTATATGAATCCTGTAATGAGGACAAGGCCAAGTTTTTGGAAGCTATCAAGAATCTAGAGTAGTGCTCGAAGGGGCTCTAAGTATTTCCTTTTCACATGTTTAGTTTATTAGTGTTTATGTTATTATTAACTATTTTGGATATTATTTTTTATAGTCAAATTTGACTTGTTAAGTAATTACTGGTTAAGCAATTATTTGTTGTAATTATGAAATTTTAATTATCTTCACAAGCCATCTTTTTCTCACATGTTATTTTATGAATGCTTTGTTATTATTAATTATTTTAGATATTACTTTTTATAGTTAAATTTCATTAGTTCAGTATGAAATTTTAAATATCTTCATATTTTCACTAGTTCAATATGAAATTTTAATTATTTGGCTGAACCATCCTTTTCTCACATATTATGATTTTTGTTTATTAATATTTTATTTATTACTGTTTTTTTTCACATGTTAGTTTATTAATATTTTTGTTATTATTAATTATTTTGTATGTTATTTCTTATAGTTAAATTTGACTCTTTAAGTAATTATGAAATTTTAATTAACTTCACAACCAATGTTTTTCCCATTTTATTTTATTAATTCTTTTTTTATTATTAATTATCTTAGATGTTACTTCTTATAATTAAATTTGACTCATTCACTCATACTAGTTATAACTATGAAATTTTAATTTTCTTGTGAGGACATTTTCTAGCATATTAGTTTATTAATGCTTTTGTTATTATTATCGACACCTAGTGTCTCCCATAGCATCTCCCATAACATTATTTATGTTAGAATGCACTTGATTTTTTTTAACTGATTAGTTAGTAGGTTTATCTTAATAGTTTATGTTGTAACTATCAGCAAGACTTCACTATTCAATTATAGATTAAAACCCTTATTTAGCACAAATAACATAAAGTAAAAGTAGAACAAACAAATAAAATCAAACATAGATTTGTCTTCACAATTCTAACCACTCATGTGCAGACTTCCTAAGACTCCCTAAGGTCTCTAGGCACTTCATGAGACTTTTATCTAACCCAAATCACACAATAAAAACTCAAAATAACCTTACATCGAAATGAATTCTATCATCAATAACCTATGATATATAGTATTTTACATTTACAATACCATGGTCCCAAAACCATGGGTTGAGATGAAGGTATACAAAGATTCCCATCCCTTTACAAAATGAGGGGATTTTACCCACTCAAAATCCCCTCATACTCAAATATAATTTAGTTCTGTGGTATCTTTCTCAAAATTCTTTCATCTAGGGTACCCTCTCCAACACTATTCCAAATACCATCCCCATTTCTATCATATTTACACATGGTCACGTTGCAAATTTGATTGGAAAAGATTTATGGGAGATTGTTTAATGAAGTTATGATGATCTAGATGATTGGAATGCCCTTACTGCCAATGAAATAACAACAAGAAAGGAAGCAATGAAGAAGAATGATCAACCTTTGTTTCACATTCAGATAGCTCATTCATGCAAGAAGTTAAACTTATAAGTGACTACTATGTGACAGTCAAATATGTGGTCAATAAAATGGTTACACTTGGGGGGAAAGGATAACTAATGAAATTTTAATAAAAAGGGTATTGAGAACTTTAACACATAGATGGAATCATGTTGCCATAATATTAGAAGAAAGAAAGGATTTCACACAATTAAAGTTTGATTAATTGGTTGGATCTCTCATGTCTCATGAAGAAAGATTGAAAGACACTTCTGAAGTTGTTGAGAAATATTTTTCCTCTAGATTACAAATTACACAAAATGAACATGAAAGTTACAATAGTTCCAAAATCAATCAACTTCTAGGTAAATGGCAAAGCAAAAAAAATTCTTGAGGTAGACCAAGAGGTGGCTCAAGGGGAAGAGGTACAAGTAGATTTCATAAGAGAATGTTCAATTTTACTATTATAACACTTATGGGCACTAATGAAATAAGGTAAAAATGCCAACTATGATTAAGAAAGTAATTACTATCCTGAAGATTACTTATTTTTATCTTATGCCAAAGATAAAGATGTTTGGTACATAGATTCTGGATGATCTAACCATATGATAGGGAATGAGAAATTGTTTTCAAACAAGGATGGAATTTTTAAATCCAAAGTAGAGCTAGGTGATGATAAACCATTTGAGGTTGCCCCAAAAGAAGCTATGGAGGTCCAAACAAAAGAAGGTATAAATAGTATTCATCATATTTATTATACTCCACAATTGAAACACAATTTCTTAAGTGTTGGGCAGCTATGTGAGAAAAAGTATAAAGTAGTCTTTGAAAATAAGACACGTACTCTCTTTGATAATTTTTTGTGTTTATGAAAATAAATAGGATGTTTCCCTTGAGGTTTGATGAGAATAACAACAACCTTTCAAATATGCCTTATGGGGATTCAAGTTGGCTATGGCATCTCAGGTGTGACCATTTAAATTTTCACAGTTCCAAGTTTTTAACCTCAAATGCATTAGTTTCTAGTTTTCCCAAGGTAGAGGAGCATAAGGAGGTTTGTGAACGATGTGCTAAAGGCAAGCATGCAAAGGGAAGATTTCCCAAAGGGAAATGCATGGAGGGATCATCACCCATTTCACCTTGTTCATTCAGACATATGTGTTCCTATGTAGACTAATAGTGTGGGTAAATCATCATATTTCATCACTTTTATTGATCATTATTCAAGGAATTGTTGGGTATATGTTTTCAAGGCCAAAAGTGAAGCCATGGATACATTCAATAAGTTCAAAGAACTTGTAGAAAATGAGAAAGGGTGCAACATCAAATGTTTGCGGGGTGATCGTGGAGGATAATTTTGCTCAAAATATTTCACGATGGCATCAAGATGCAACGTACTACAACATACACATGCCCAAAAAATGGCGTGGTTGAAAGGAATAGTCGTATTGTGATTGAAATGGCAAGGTGCATGTTACAAACTAAGCAATTGAGCATTTCTTATAGGGGAGATCTAGTTTCTAAAACAGTGTACATCCTCAATTATGGCCCCACTAGTGCACTAGAAAATATGACTCCTTGTGAAGGTTGGTATTAAAAAAAGCCTAATGTTAAATGCAAAGTTTTGGTTGTTTGGCTTATGTGCATGTACGTGATCAAAATAGAAAAATGTTAGATGCAAAGAGTGAGTTATATATTCTTAGAAATAAGCCACTTCGACGGGGCAACCTCCAATACATTACATAAATGAACAATTCTTCGATGATACAATTTACAAAACCTCCTTTCTATATATAGGAGTCCATGTGACCATAATGTAATCCTAGTGGGCCATAATGTAATCCTAGCCAACCTAACAATAATAATTTAAGGGAACAATAATAACAATGGGGGTTACAAGGGTACAATAATAATAATAATGGGGTTACACTAATAACAATAAGGGACTATACTAGTAATATAGGGACCTAACGTGCCCCTCTCCTTCAAAAAAGTGTTGTCCTCAATGCTTTAGTAGCTCTGGGTGCTTCTGTATAAACTTCTCATCCTCCCATGTAGAATCTTTAGTGGGTAAGTTCTTCCACTTGATGAGATACTCTGAAATTGATCGATTCTGTAGATGTCGAGTTCTCTTTTCCATGACCGCTTCAGGTTCCAATATGATTTTTGCTTCCTCATCAAGTTCTGGCAATATTGTTTGAACTGGAAGATTTTCACCTATAACCTTCTTTAAGCATGAAACATGGAAAACTAGATGCACTCGCAAAGAAGCAGGAAGCTCCAATTTGTATGCCATAGTACCAATCTTTTGCAACACCTTGTAAGGACCATAGTACTTTGGCAATTATTTGTTATCCTTCTTAGCTTGCTTGAGGGACATTTGTTTGTATGGTTGTAGCCGTAAAAATACCCAATCTCCGACATCAAAACTTCTCTTGTTGCGATGTTGATTTTCCTGTTGTTTCATTCAATTTTGTCCCAAATTCAGGTTATCCTTTAAGAGTCGAAGAACTTATTGCTGATGCTCGATGTGATATTCCACTGCTTGAACCTTCGAATTTTCCCTTAAAGATGATGTGATGGATGGTGGATGATATCCATAAAGTGCCATAAATGGGGTCATTTTTGTTGCAGTATGGAAGGAAGTGTTATACCACCATTCAGCAAGAGGTAACCACTTGACCCATTGTGTTTGTTTATCAGATACAAAACAACGAAGATATCCTTCCAAACATTTATTTACTATCTCAGTTTGACCATCAGATTGAGGATGATAAGATAAGCTATGAGCTAATTGAGTACCCAAACAAGAAAATAACTCCGTCCAAAAATTTCCAGTAAAAATGGGATCTCTGTCGCTCACAATAAACCTTGGGCTTCCATGTAGCTTTTGAATTCTGTCCATAAATGTAGTAGCAACTGTACTTGCTTTAAATGGATGAGATAATGCACAAAAGTGTGCATACTTGGTAAGTCTAACAACTACCACCATGATGACACTCTTTCCTTCGGACTTAGGTAAACCTGTGATAAAATCCATTGAAATCTCCTCCCAACGTTGACTTGGAATGGATAAAGGTTGTAGAAGTCCCGGGGTCTTAATTGTCTCCACTTTATTCTGCTAGCAAACCAAACATTCTACCACAAAATTTTGAATATCAGATTTAAGGCCATCCCAAAAAAATTCTTTCTTCACCCTGTGGTAAGTTTTTAAAAATCCTGAGTGTCCTCCTAAAGGAGAAGTGTGCAATTCGAGAAGAATCTTTTGTTTTAGTTGGGAATTCTTACAAAGATATAAGAGATCTTTGTACCATAAGGAATCATTTTTCCAACTAAATGTATCAGATGTACTAGGATCTTGCTGCAAATTTTGAATGAGTGTCCATATATCTTTGTCCTTCTTCCATTCATCTCTTGCTTCAGTTATCTAATCTGGTTGGATAATAGGAATGGCACAAAGCAATGCTTCCACCTCTTCATTCTTTCTTGAGGGTGCATCTGCAACAACATTAAGATTTCCTTTTTGGTATATTATTTAAAATTCATAACCCAACATCTTTGTGACCTATTTTTGCTACTCTTCTGAAGATAGTCTTTGTTCCAAAAATTGTTTAAGACTATCATGATCAGTTTTTACCTTGAAGTGTCTTCCCATTAGGTAAGTTCTCCATTTCTTTAGTGCATGCAGTATTGCTAACATTTCCTTATCATAAATAGGTTTCTGTAAATACTTTCCTTTGATTGGACGACTTTCAAAAGCAATGGGTCTTCCTTCCTGCATTAAAACAACATCAATTCCATTTCTTGAGGCATCACATTCCACAATAAAGGTTTTTGTGAAGTCTGGCATAGCTAAGATCGGTGCTAGGCACATTTCCTCTTTAATATGTTCAAAGGCCTTAGTTGCTTCAGGATTCCATGAAAATGCATCTTTCTTCAATAATGTTGTTAGAGGTGTTGCTATTCTCCCATAATTCTTAACAAACTTGCGATAATACCTTGTTAACCCGAGAAATCCTCCCAACTACTTTATGGTTGTGGGGACTTTCCATTCCTTAATGGGTTTAATTTTGTTAGGGTCTACTTTAACACCCTCGTGAGATACAATATGACCCAGATATTCCACCTCTTTTACTCCAAAGACTAGTCAATACATATTCCCCCATGGTTAGCTTGATATTATGGCATTTTCCAGAGAAATTTATAGTTCCTCCATTTGCAACCATTACTTGACATTCTAGTGTTGGGTATAGAAAACAATTTAATTCCATGGCTACCTTACAATGAATAAAAGTATGGGTGCTACCTGAATCAATCAACACTATTACCTTTTTCTTCTTGATCTGTCCTTCTATCTTGAGAGTTTGAGGAGTGGTAATTCCTCCCAGTGCATTACACAATATAGTCGGATTCATTTCTTCCTCTTCTAGGGCTGGTTCCTGGTGTATATCCTCTTCTTGTTCATTTTCTTCTTCCTCTTCACAATATATGTAAAATAAATTCTTCTCAGCACACTTATGACCTTTAGTGTATTTTCTACCACAACTGTAGCAAAGCCCTTTTTCTCTTTTTTCTTCCAATTGTTGTGGTTTCAACCTTGTAGGTTGTGGAAATGTAGGTGTAGTAACCTGAATCCGGTTACAAAACGCGAACTTCATGTTGGATGTTATCCTTTAAAGTGCCTATGAAGAGATCGATCCTGTGTTCCTCTGGAATATGAGTTACCCTTATATTCAATTTTTGGAAGTCCTCAATGTGCTGCCCCACTAAAACCTTTTGTTTGAGATTTATCAATTGGCTAAAGAAGGTGCTGCTCTTCGTATCCTCATAATGTGCTATCATTTCCTCCATAAAAATTGACCAAGTGACAATTTTTTTACGGGAGAAAAGCCATCAATACCATACAAATGTATTTTGTTCTAAATGTAAAGTTGTAATGCGTACCTTTTCTGTGTTTTGCACATTATGGAGATCAAAATATTGCTCCATCTATAGTATCCATGTTATAGGATACTTTCCATCAAACTTCCTCATATCCATTTTTAGAATATGGTGATTCTTCCTGCCAACATTAGAGTTTATGAAATCACGATTAACATTTATTTTGTTCTCATCATGAGGTTCTTCTACTCTCTTTTCACCATTAGGAGACATTTCTTGTATCAAATTTGTCAAACCTTCGATGTCTGATTTTATATCATTCTTCATGTTTTCCATCTTAGCTTCCATTCCAGCTTCCATGCCATCCATATTTGCTTCCACGCCTTTCTTCAAAACTTCCATTTCATTTTTTGTTGCTCTTTGCGAGAGTGAAATTTGTTGCACTTGCTCTTGTAATTTTGATAGATCATGTTGCCTTATGAAGGCTTAATGGGTGTTGAATTATTTTTATGGGGCATATTTTAGAACCCAATACTGATATCTATTTTACAATATGCCCTTGGAATCAATTCAAATTGATTCTTCAAACAAGACTTATGCAATTCGGAAAAAAATACACACATTTTTCTTGCTTTTGAGGAGCTCGATATTGAAATTGGATTATCTCTGTAATTGCAGCACTTCAATATTTCAATTTTGGTATCAACGTATCCCTCTGAATTATCTTTCGAATGCCACAGGTCTGACCTGATTTGGATTCTCCAAGACAAAGTTGTGTCCAATCTCCCACAATGACCTAATTATGGACTAGTTCAGTAGAGCGAACTTGTACAACTTTCCACGTGTCACTGTTTTATCCTTCAAATATAAAATTGATAGCGAAGAAACTACCATCCGTGTACTTGCGACCAATTTTAACAGCACTCCAATCCGATGCTCAGAGAGAGAGTTATGAAGATTTTCCCACGATCACCTCTTTGAGATGAAATTCAAGAGCCTGAAAAAGCACTACGTTCCACAAATCATATCTCTGAAAATATTGCGAACCAAGCTCTAAATTTTTTTGAATATTTTCCTTAGGATGTTGGCTTCATACCCTAAAAATTTCAGCTTCTAAAACTTCGTAGAAAAACAGTTATAGCGCAAATGCCATGATGACCTATTTAGGAGCCTGAAAAAAGCCCTCACTTCCATAGATCATATCTCCAAAACTATTCCGAACCAAGCTCTGAAATTTTTTGACGATGTTCCTCAGGATTTCAGCTTCGCACCCTAAATATTATTCTATTGTTCCTAGGTCCATGATTGAAGGTATGTGGTTAAAGGTATATGACCACATGTAGGACTAGCGAGGCTTAGGTAGCTGTCCCAGATGTTTAGAAACTTAGGTATTTGTTCGAGTTGTTTAGAATCTGATCACTATAATCAATCATAATCATTGTAATATTCAATAATCCAAGCCAAAATATCACTAGAAACCCTTATAAAAAATTCCCTTGTCTCTTCCTTATTTTGTTCACTAGTTGTGAACAATTATTTATCTTTTATGTTTTGTTGACCGAGTTAAAGGGTGATAAAATGAATCTAGGAATGTATATAAATATTCTTTTTAATGACATCCCACATCCATATTTTGAGGCCTAGATGAGTAGGGTAGCCCAGGTTGGTTGGCCAAAAAGTAATATTTTTCTAACTTAAAAATTCATTATCTTTCAAGAACTGCTTGGAGTTTCGCGCTGAGTAATAGCTCGTTGGGAAGGAAAAATTATGCTCTTCAAGTTGGTGTAGGTGTTATTAAGGAATTTTTCTTTTCAGCTAGGAAAAACTATTTTTTAATGTGATTGAAATGGAGACAAATCATAATAGGCTTCTCTTGTTAGGCCTCTTCATGGTTTTTGGCTTCTTCATTGTTTAACACCTTTATCATAGGATCATGGTAGGACATCAACAATGAGCGTATTACATTGATCAAGAGCTCAAGTCCGAGCTATGGAAAAAGCTCAAAATTGAAAGTGTTCAAAATCACTTGCAACCTGAACGGCCTCGTCGATATGATCCTCATGCCGTGAACGACACTCAAATTTGACATCATATGTGAAATTTATGCAAGTTTGAAGTTTTTAGTAAAACTACAAGAAAATGAGTTTGGCAAGAGTTTATTTTGACTTTTGAATTATTAAAACAAAAATATTCCATTCGGGCCAATAGTTTGTGGACAAGTGGCATTCACTCATTGGTTGTTGGTTTGGCTTTTTTGAAATAGACCAATGAGAGGCCGCCACGTGGCCCCAATTCATGGAAATTTTGGCATTCAAAACATTTTGTAAGTCCGCGGGTTTGAACCCCAGACATCTTGTCTGCTAGCCGAAAGCGGACATCTTGTCTGCTAGCCGAAAGCCTTACCATCGCACCACATCATCAGTTCTTAACATTTATGTGAATTACGTTGTATTTGAAGTTTAATGAAGTTGTGGGTGGCGGAAAATGGGGGGCAGCCCCTAAGGGCCAGCCCCCACATATAATATGACAACCCGCCATGAGCCAAGGGGCTCGCAAGTGGCGGGAAATGGTTAAATTCCAACCATTTAAACTTCACGTATTATTGTGACCACTCACAAGGTTTGATGCGATAGTTTATTTAACCATTTGTGTGGCAATTTTAACTGTGTGTTCGGACTGTTCATGTGACCGCCAACCTCCTAAATTAAATTTTTGTTTAAATTGTTTACTAAGTTAAGTTCCAGTTCCACCATTTTCGGTGGTAGACAATAAATTGGCAATGCTAACTATAGTTCTCCCAAATTTCGGGGGAGTTTTTTTAGGCCAAACTCGACAAATCTTGTTTTGATCATAACTTTCACATTGTTAAACCTTTTTGGACAAAATTTTGGTCAATTTTGTTTTCTTCAGCATTATGGAGCCATTCAGATAGTTTTCAAAGCCACTAGATTTGATCTACAGACCCTTTTGCTTTAGGGAAGCTTGGAGAGCCATGAGGGCCAAGAGGGAGTTGGAGATGTTTTGGGCTATGCTTAACCATTTGAGGTGAACCAAAAACCAATTTCGACTATTTTCAGCATTTCAGAGGCATTGGGATAGGTTCTAGAGGTAGTAGAGGTTTTCTATAGCCATTTTAGCTTTAGGGAAGCTTGGAGAGCCACGAGGGCCATTGGGGAAATGGAGTTATCTGGAGTTGTACCTCACTGATTGAGGTGATACAAAAACCATTTTAAGCTATTTTTGACCTTATGAACCTAATGGAAGAGGTTTCAGAACTATTTGAGGACTTCTACAGCATAAAATTCTTCAAATGAGTTCAAAGAGCCATGAGGGCCTTGTTGAAGAAGGCACTGTTTATGATAATTCTTCACTTTTTACTGAATATGGAATGGCATTTTTAGCATTTTCATATCTTCTGATTCTGTATTTACAGTCATATTTTCCTATTGAGGAACTTTTAAAATTGTATTATCATTTTGGAGCATTTTAATACAAGAGGACAAGCTCATTTGGGAGGCTTGCTCCAGTAGACGTAGACCAGGAGGGGTGAACTGCTCATCAAATATATAATTTATGTTATTCTAAAGTTACTTTGCTATATATTTCTGATTTAATATGTTAAACAACAAACTTAATTAATATTCCCTCACACATAAACCCATAAACAATTACCAAATCCACTTTGTTTATCTTAAAAGCCATAAAATAAGAAGTTTGTGATAGCAAGAGATGTCATATTTCTTGAATCATCCAAGAGTGACAAGGTTGTTGAGCGGCAACTTGATCGCCCGGATAGATTCACACATGCAAAGTCTTTCAAAGAATTTGATAATGTGATTCCACACCTTGAAGGGGGGATTCCGATATTGAATCAAACTGTGGAATCATATCCTGAAGCACTCTCTCCCCCACATGAAGAAACCACCATGGATGACACATTGGATGATGTGATTGACAGAACTGGGAGATTGAATCTTGAATCAATCCCAACTCAGTCAAGTGACCAGCCTGGGCCATCTCAGAAAGGTCCTCCCAAATGGCTGACAAAGACACTGGAGGATGTTCATCTTGATGAGGTTGGAAAAAAAGGAACAAGAAGTTCCACTCAAGAAATCGAAGGTGATGTAGATAATTCTGATTCTCCTGTTGATATGGATATTGCTTATAACTGTGAATTGAGTTTGTCTACAGATCATGAACCAACTTCCTTCAAAGAAGCCGCTTCTCATGATGAATGGAAAGAAGCGATGCAGAATGAGTATGATGCCTTGATAAAGAATGGCACTTGGAAGCTGGTTGATCCACCTTTGGGAACGAAACCAATTGGCTGTAAGTGGGTCTACAAGAACAAGTACAAAGCAGACGGCTCACTTGACAAGCACAAGGCCAGCGGCCTTCTCCCTCAAAACTCGAAGGTCCGTCTGAAGCCGATGATACTGCTGTCTGCGACCATCATCCGATACCTCTGTATCCCCTAGTGCCTCATCGATAATGGATATATCTCCTGATACCTCACCCATTTGTCGTGTGCTGCTACCCTCCGTAGACTCGGACACGGCTCCAGTCATCACCTCAATGGATGGCTCTACCGGGGTAGGCTCTATCTCCTCCACTACGATATCAACCGGCACGGTCAAGGAAGTCTCTAATGATGGTGAGGCCTGTGTCACACTAGGTGTATCCTCGGACTCCCTGCAATCCTGTGTGTCCTCATCCTCTTCTCCACTGCTCTCGTAGAAGACCTCGATGAAGTGTGCCTTCCCTGCCGCACACCTGTGTCCTGGTGCCCATGGCTCCCGGCAAGTGAAGCACACCCGCTTCCTCCTCAGCTCTCTCCTGGCCTCATCATCAAACTGCCCTCGTCCAGAATTCGCCTTGGGAGGCGGAGTCCTCGTGTCCTTACCCTTAGGCTGGAAGGCCTGTCTCTGGGGATAAGGTGTCCGAGTCCTGGGTAAGACATCCTGTAAGTCCCGAGTCCTGCTGATAGCATCCTGAAGGGTAGCCGGTCTGTTCGACCGGACTAGGCTACGAAGTGGCTCTGACAGCCCCTCCACGAACATGCAAACCATCCGAGCTGCAGATAAATCAGGTACCAGCACCGAAATCCTCAAGAAGTCTGAAATGTATGTCTCTGCCCTCCCAGTCTGTTTGAGCTTGGTCAGCAGCTCAACAAAATACTGATCCACCGGATCCCTCCTGTCAAAGTGCTCTAACACCCTCTGTGTAAACTCGGCATATGTCGTCACTGTAGAATGCCCGAGTGTCACCATCCCATGGAACCACCAATCCCGGGCCTCACCATCCAGATGCAATGTTGCCACCTTAATGGCCTCTGACTGCGTCATCTGGTTAAGCTGGAAATAGATGTCCAGCTTCTCCACCCAGGACTTTGCCGAACTGTTTGATGAGCCATCAAACCTGGGCAAATGAAATCTACTAGCTGCACGGTGGTCATCACGGTGGCATCCGTGCCCCTTGCGCTGGTGTTGTTCAGGGGGTTTAATGCCGCATCGATACTGGACGTCAAACATCGGCAAATGGAACTTGCTCGCTGCACGGTGGCTATCACGGTGAGAGCCACGTCCCTTCTCCTGCTCATGGGCCTTGCCTCCACACCTGAACTGGAGATAGCGATCAAAGGGAAGAGCATCCCTGAACGCCTGCCCTAGTCCCTGCCAGTCTGCAAAAATGGCCGCATGTTGGGCTGGACCCCCATCTCTTGGTGCTGTCGACCCCTCGTCTTCTACCGGAAAGGTAGGCATGGTGGGTCGCGTGGGTGCGGTATTGACCATCTGTGCTGTCACAATGGGAATAGCGTCTGGTATGTAGCTAGATGCGCCCGATCCTTCCCCCACCTGAAAAACCCTAGGGGGTTCTCTCTGTGCTACCCCTGCTGCTGCAAACCCCTTGGTTACCTCCTGCATGTGATGGATGAGTGTATCCAACTTCTCAGCTATGTTTTCCATTGGATTCCGTTGTTCTGTCTCTGGATCAGAATCACTTCCCCCGAAGAGACTCTCGTAGGGGTTATCCCTGGACGTCATAGACTGCTAGCACCACAGGCTGAGCCAGATCTATGCTCTGATACCACTGTAATATCCCCAAAAGGAAATAACCAGTAATAAACAGAAATATGCCAGACAGATATAGAAAATACAATACTGAACCAGATCACTGAATAATCACACATAGGATACCGAGCCAAGAGCCATTTATTAATCGGCTATAGAGAGATGAGAAAATCGAGTAAGTGCACCCTATCCTTGCCCTAGGCAAGTGCCAAAACCTCTCAAACGGATAATGATTAACAGAGTGACGTCTAGGCTACTCGAGGCGAAAGGTAATTCTTGTTGGAGCTAGGGGCTGAAGACTGGAAAACCCTCACCAATGGAAAACGCTGTCTCTGCTAGTGACAGCGCAGAAGCAGATGGAGCACCAATCACCAAACCCTCCAGACAGATAGATCAGCCACTGAATGCTAGAAAACGCTGTTGAGCCCTCTCACACAAGCCTGCTCCTCAGATCAGCGTCCTACCTGGTGGATCTGCCTCCTGAATGCTCAGATCTGCTGGATCTGAAGCCTCCAATCAGATCTGCGTCCTATTCCTCCTGATCTGCGTCCTCCTAGATCAGATCTGCTACCAAACCTTCAGATCTATGCTGGACCTGACAATATCTCTTCAGATCTGCAGCCTCCAAGGCTGGATCTGATGTTATCTCTTCAGATCTAGGCTAGATCTGCCAATATCTCCTCAGATCTGCAATCTCCCAAGCTGGATCTAGTGCTATACCTTCAGATCTGCAACATACAAAACTAGATCTGCAAATATCTGCTCAGATCTACCCTCTCCAAGGCTGGATCTATCAATGGCCTTCAGATCTGTGTCCTCCTCTTCAGAACTGGACAACGTCCTCACTCCCAAAGCTGATCTGCGTCCTTCCTCCTCTGAACTGCGCAGCCACAAGAGGGCTTCTTCTCCTCCGGATCTGCACCAGAAACTGCTGCTACTTTGCTACTGAAACTGAAAAGTGTACTCAGAACAGAACCTTACTAGGGCGGGCACTCGAAGTCCCCCAAAGCTAAGGGTGAAACCAGTAATAACCTTACCAGGGCAGGCACTCGAAGTCCCCCGAGGCTAAGGGTGAGATCTCCGACCGGAGACACTCGTGCACTAAACAGTGCTGCAGACCGACTAAACAACCGGCGTGCTGAAGCAGACAGAAGTCTAGCTCTCAATAATAATATTAAATCATGAATGATCCAAATGAGGTGAGAACCTCTCCTTTTATAATGCCAAACTCCCTCCAAAGCTTAACTCTCCTTTGACCTGCGCAGTTTACCTTGGGTCAGCCTGATGCCTCCCCCCATCATACTCATGTGGACCCCCAAGGCCCCCTCTCTTAAGTTACAACGTCAATCTACGAGGAAAAGAACACTTTATTATAAAGTGAGGTGACTAAGTGAGGTGACACCTCTTATTTCTCACTTTATTTATTATTTCTAGCTAAAGCGGAAAAATAAAGCAAAAATGAAATATTCCAATTAGCAAGGCTAATTGGGAATATTACACAGTGGAGGGTTCCACAACACCATTCCTTGTCTCATCTTTCATAGCTTTTCCCTTTTTCATTCTGTGGAAATTTTGGTTGGAAAGAAATAGAATTATTTTTTAGAATGATTGCAAGATATTTGGGGCCATTATGGATTGGATGAATCTTTAGGATGCCCCTGCTCCAAGCATAACCGATCTCTCTCACCATCTCCAGCCTCATCCTTTCTTCCTCCCTGGTTTTTTGACGGTGTTGAGCAACAGGGGTTTTGTGGATGTGGGGGCTGAATCAAACTGGATAATGGTGATCATTTTTCTATTTTTTGGAATGGTGGTGCAAGCTCAAACAAAAAAGCATATCTCATCGCTTTATGGAGTGTCCTTTGGATCACATACAATTTGCAATTGCCTAATATGCATATTTACGGGGACTCGAAGGTGGTTATCGGCATGATCATTAGATCATGTGGCTTTAATCCTACCGGGCTTAAAAATTGGATCAGGCACATTTCCTACCTTATGCAACGGTTACATGTATCCTCTATTTAGCATATTTTCGGATTTGAATACTCGGGCGGATGGTTTGTCAAAGAAAGGACTCCTAGAACCTTTCGGCTTTATTCACATCAAAGGCTTCCACCTTAATGAAGTTTTTTGATATTTCTGATAGGGAAAGTATGCCAACGAGATACTTCAGAATTTCCACA
>JAXQQM020062396.1:0-52862 GCA_034641835.2 Pinus albicaulis | reverse complement strand
TGTTTGTAATCTAATATATATATAAAGAGAGAGAGAGAGAGAGAGAGAGAGAGAGAGAGAGAGAGAGAGAGCATGAAATGTGTTTAGGGGGCTGAGATAGAGAGACAAATAAGGAGAGATGAAGGGTGGTATATATATATTGCACAAGGGAGAGGGAATAAGAGAAATATAGAGAAAGGGAGGGAGAGGCAGAGAGACGAGAGACAAAGAAGAGAGGGTGGGGAGAGAGAGAAGGATAGAGGGAGGGATATAGACATAAAACGGAAGATTGAGAGAGAGGGAAGAAGAAAAATACACACGAAGACACATACATACATAGAAGTTAGATTTATAAAGTCATGAATATTTTGGTTTTTCACTAAAATAGATGTATCGATTTCATTTTAGTTTTTTATTTCTAATGCTATTTGATCAATTTCACTAGATGCATTGATTTCAGTGTAAATGTCAATTTCTAATCATATTTAATACCTTACACTAGATGCATTTATGTAGGTGTTTATTTCTACTCCTATTTTAATTCTTGCACTAGATGTATTGGTTTCACTGTAGATATTGATTTATAGCCATTTTTATCGCTTGCACTAGATGTATTGATTTGATTATATATGTCGATTCCTAATACTTTTTAATAACTTACAATAAATGCATTGATTTCACTGTAGATGTTTATTTCTACTCCTATTTGATTTATCTCACTGGATGCATTGGTTTCCATGTAGATATTGATTTCTAATTCTATATGATCACTTGCACTCGATGCATTGATTTTAGTTTAGATGTTGATTTCTAATCCTATTTAATACCTTACATTAGATGCATTGATTTTAGTGTAGATGTTGATTTCTACTCCTATTTGATTGGTTGCACTGGATGCATTGATTTCTGATCATGTCCTCAAAATTATGCTCAAAAATCAAAGTTATCAGAATGGTGTGGAACCTGAATGACCATGTATATCTCATCGTTTTGAATCCGGCACAACTCATTTTGTGGAAAACAGACATTGTATGCTCCCATAAACGTGTTTTGTTCATTTTCCCAAACAAGTAAATTTTTCAAAAATGGAAGCTTATAGGGCAAAAATTTGGGCTAGTGGTAGGCTGCCATGTGGCCTCTTCTGGTTGATCGAAATTTAATTTTTTTTAGCCTTTCTAGCTTCACCACTTTTCTGTTTTTCATTGGTTGTTGGATGGTGTAATTTGGTTGGTTGAAGTGATGGCTAACCACATGTTTCCATGTGGCCCAATCAGAGGCTGCCACGTGGTAGCATAGGAGGCCACAAAATTTTTGGCAAGGGCAGACTGGATTGACTAGGGGTCAAACACCCGACTTCTATCCAACGAACTATGCCAAAGGCCACTACACCAAACTTCATGTCTTAATAAACTAAGGTCCAAAATTATATTTATGGTGTATTCAAGCGGAGTGTGGGAAAGGGGCAAGGGCTTCCCCCCCGAGACCCCCCCAAAATGTGTACGCATGACCATTATGATAGGTACCATGGGCGCAGATCCTAACCACCGACATAAACCATCTATTCGCTATGTGATTGCACAGACTTATCCATCAGCGGTTAGTCTAAGCACCGAAAATTTTTTGTTTAAAATTTTTCTTTAAATAACCATGATGTTATGGTTCGAAAATCGATTTTTTAGGGCCATTATGCATTTAAACAGTTCAAAAATTTCACATGGAATTATAGGAAATTATCGCTCCATTAGTCGAAAATGGGGCAAATTTGTAGGACCAGTCCAGATTTTGTGGAATTTGTGGAGTAATTAGTGCCAAAACTTGGGGAGATCATAACTTCTCAAGTTTTTGGCCAAATTAGATGCACAAAGAGGTTAGATAGGAATTTTTGGGCATTCTAAACTCATTGGAGCAATTTTCAGAGCCAATGCAATAATTTTAGATAGTTTTTTGTAGGATGAATTCTATAGCTACCATGGTCAACAAGAGTGTTGAATTAGTTTATGGAGGAGCCTAAATATGGAGATGACCTCGTAGGGGTTTCTACAGCCTCCATGTGCTTTCTACAACAACTAATACATCAATGATGTAGCCTATGTTCCTCTTTTCATGTGTTTTTTAGGAGAGAATTGTTTATGAAATTCAAGTGGATTGGAGCACTGTTTATGCTCTTTCAGGTTGTGGTATGGGGTCTTGGTGAAAGATGCCTTTGCTTGATGAAATTTTACATGTTTGACTCTAGGTTAACATGTGTATGGAGTGATAACTCTAGAAAAAGTTTGTTTCTTTGAAGGGGTCATGGCATTAGAGATGATCCAAGGAGATGTAGCCCAAAAGGGGTGAACCCATTCAACAATGGTTAGTGTATTACCGATTGATGCATACTTCCATTCAATATTTTTAATTCATGTTTAAATTTTTCATGCAATTAAAAATAAAAATAAAAAACACATAAAAACCCATGCTTTTACTTTCTATTTTGGAGTACAAACCTCAAGCACATTTTTGTATTCGGATGAGAATCTTAGCATAGCAAAAATAATATTTCCCATTCAACTTAAGTTGGTATCAGAGCATAGGTTTACTTTGTGTAAGGAGGATTTGACTATTGTTTGCAAGTGAATGTGAAGCTACAAGTTTTGAAGCTCAAGTGATGAGAAGGTTTTGGAAAGGAGAACAATATTGTTACAATCTCTATCACCAGTTCTACCTCAAGTTGCAGTTGAAGCTTCAAGCAAAGCATGTCCCAAGGAAGAGAGCCTACAAAGATGTCAAAGGATGTGAAGACTTTTAGAAAGGCTTTCTTAGACATGGAAGAAGTGGTGAAAGTCCTCTATGAAGAGAGGAACACCAAATTGAAGGGTGAAAACTCTAGACCTCCAAGAAAAGAATGTTCTCCAAGAGAAGAAGGTAATAATAATGGTGATAAACCACCATCTTCTCCATAATCTTCATGATTTTCTACAACTATTATGAAATATTATAGTGTAGAAAGTCCCTCAGAGAAGGAAGATGGACAAGTTTTTACCTTTTATACACATTATGTGGAGGATGAGGTTCTATCAGTACCCAAGTGCAAGGAGATAAAGGAAGAGAGCCCAAGATTCCATGAGGACACATCTAGAATCAAAAGCAAGTTTAAAAACATCATTTTACCCCAATAAAAATATGAGGAAAATGGTAAGCATTTATATGCTTCTTCTTTACATGAAAGTCTTGATGTAAATTCATTTTCAGCTTTTCAAAAATATAGTAAAGGAATTGGATCCAAGCTCTTAACCAAGTGGGGTTACAAGGGAGGAGGCCTTGTAGTGAACCATCAAGGCATTAAAAATCCAATTTATGCAAAGGAGAGAACTAGATATGAAGGCTTAGGCTATGTCAAAAAGTAAGAATGGTCTTCCAGCGGTAGCTCTTGGGTATCTTGTTATTTTTTTCATAAGAGAGGACATGAGGAGGAAAAATATTGGGATTTGCATCTGAAATTGGTACCAGCTTGGTTTCTAAAGAAAAAGGAGGGCTTGAAGTGAAAAAAATCTCCAAAGGGAGATGAGCAAGTTGAAGAAGAGACTAATACAAGTTATTCTTTCCATTCAAGTTTCTCACGTAAAAAGCATAAGCCAAAGGACAACCATGAGAGGTATAAGCATCTTGGTTATTCAAAGGATTTTTATGATGAAAAACCACATGATGATTTGAATAAGATGTTGTAGAATGTTTTTCCATGCACATTATGTCATGCACCTAACCATTGTGTAGCTAAGTTCCACAAAAGGAAATCATTAGTCAAGAAGATGAAATGTCAATAGGAATTGAGACCAGGAAGGGAAATTATCATCCAAGTTTAAGGACATTTGTGCAAAGAGAGCCTCACAAAAACTTTTTCACTCATTGCAGTATCAATGGGCATTGGGTCAAGAAGTTTTTGAAATTTCATCCACAACTTCATCTTGGCAAGGGAAAAAAATCATGCAAGCACCTAAAGAGGAAGCAACAAAAGAAAAAGTGGTGCAAGGTTGACCATCCCTGAAGCAACTCCAGAAGGAGAAGAATTTCAAATAGAGGGTTCATTTACCTGGTTGGGTAAGAAATGGGTGGACTCTTTGTCCAAGTGAAGTTTGTAAATATTTGTTTTGCACTAGTTGCATATCCCAATAGTTGGTCAATTTGTAAAAGTGGTGTTCATAAATAAATCACATATATGCAACATTGTTTTCTTTTTTATTGTTATTCTTGTTTGGCTTGTTAATAGTCAATTTGAATGGAAAATTTGGGATTCAAGTTTTTTCCATCTTGAAAAATGAATTTATATTTGTAGTTTAAGAAAGCATTTAAAAGTGTTGTATGATTAGTTGCAACACATTCAATATGTTACAAATGTGTTAAGAACTCATTTACACAGAAACTTGTTTGGTTTATTTTCCAAAGTATTTTTGGATTTTATCCTTGGTAAAGATTTTGCAGCAAGAATATGTTCTTGTGACATTGGCATACATTGAATTTCAAAAATGCAAAGTGTAGAAATACCAAAGCAAAGCCAAAAGTTGTTGAACAAGGGAATCACTCGACCATCTCTTCTACCATGCAGTGCACTTATGGTTTTGGTACCCAAAATTAATGGAAATAATTATGGTAAATTATTGTTAAATTTCAAAATTATATTAAATACTATGTTATTATTATTATTTATTAGATTTGATAGAGAGGGAAAAAAAACAATAACATGAGCCTAACCATATAAGGTGAAGAAAATATCAAATGAAATTGCTTCTATAATGAAGAAATGAAGATGTCACTTTAGTTTTAGTTAAGGAAAACATATAAAATACATTACATGACAAGGACTAAGGAGAATGGATATGCATACCCTAATATAAGTTTTAAACCTTTAAAGTGAAAACAATGTATATAGATTTTGAAACAAAATATGAAGAAAAACAATGAAATACAACTGATATAGAGATATTTACCTTGAAAAATCTTAATTACAAAAAGCAATAACCTTTAGAGCCACACTTCTATCGTCTTTGTTATATTAACTTGACTACACATAATACAATATCTAGGCATTTCATAAAATCCATTGAATTTGATTACAATCATAACCCCTTAAATGACATTAGTGTAGAATGGGTCAAAAAAATTTGCCACCCCCAAACAATTGACAATGTGCAAACAAAATGTGGATATGATTGTGCAAAGTATATAACACCTTCCCAACATTCTCCAATTTCTTTTTTTTTTTCACAAATACATGACTCATATTTTATTATCAATAATTCAGGGTGACAATGCCCAATACTTCTCTACACCAAGAGAACTTATTAATGCTGACAAATTTATGTTAATTAGCCTGTAACATTCTTCAAAGAGTTAACCTTCAACAAAATACCTTGTTGTCTCCAACTTTTCCTCTGTAAAAGTGGTTCTAAACATGAATTTGTTTCATTTTATAATGATAAGAAGTGTTATTTTCTAGAAATATTGCACTCTTACTCTCACAATATATCCTTACTACTTGTACAAACTTAATACATAAACAAAATATATATAACCATATATATTACTTACTTACATGTGTGGTTTCCATGTATTCAACTTCTATACTTGAGAGTGAAACTACAACAAATCACTTTGCCATTTGTTTGCATACAATTTTCCTATTGGCAAAGGAGATTTTTCTCCATAGACCTTTCCTATATATCTACTAGGAAGTAATGATAAATGAACATTGCATCTACCCTATGTCACACATATGTCTTAATATTCATGATAATAATAACATAGATAAGTGGTGTACTTTTCTCCTTTATTGATCTTGTTTTCTGACCAGACCAACCATGGTATACCCTACTCTAGCTTTAAAGACACTACTCCTGCTGCAATCCCTATAACCTACATACATGACAACCTACACATATTAATACAATTATGTTACCTTGGTTTAAGGATGTTCCTTCTCGATGACCATGGTTTAAGTATGAAATCACTAAGTACAACTAACATAGGGACGACCAACACAACATTTCAATGGGGGCTACAGATGACTAACAAGGGGTTAGACTTTGCTTGAACATATAGCAACGCGACACAAAATTCATTTGGAAACATTGACTGATGAGAACCTTATGATATCATGAAACAATGAAGGTGGCATTGAAGCATTCTCCATAATGATAGGAAGAGTAAATAGTCAAAGGTGTAAAAAATTAATATGTATGTTATGGATCCTAGGATAGCTATAACTTGAATCTGTAGAATATTGATATAAAAAATTGTCATGTTCAAGGGTGATGCAATTTATGATGCCATTTTTTTCGTAAATAAACTTTAGAATACCCTCCTCTCCTTTTTTTTGTATCTACTTCATATACTTATGAGAAAGAAAGAGAAAAATTTATGATCAATAATGTCTTTTCATTTAGTTTTAATTAGCCCAGAAGAGAGGTAAAATGATACTTGAAGAAAAATGGAAATATTTGAGCCAGTGTCGAGCATGGTAGAAATCACCTAATTATCAGGCATTAATATATGCCATTAACAAATGCAAGGGGACATACTAATGATAAAAATGGACCCCAAGGTAACTAACACAATCCACTGAGTGTGAATATACAATCTAAAGTTGAAAAATTGTAAACTCGAATGATCATGGATCAATGAGAAAAATATATTGTTGATTACAAGGAAACCTATTACTCAGGACTACGAGATCCAAAGTAGTACTAGTTTCTAGACCATGCTTATAAATAATGAGTCGATGGCTAGAATAAAAGGGTGACAAGGACTGCACATGGTCAATTGAGGTTTATAATTCCCTTAAACATATAGCAATAATAAATAAAATTCACTTGGAAACATTAATCGATGAGAACAATGTGATATCTGCAATAGTGAAGGAGGTATCAAAGCATTCTGAAAAATGACTAGAAGAGTAACCAATCCAAGGAGTAAAAGACTCATATGTATGGTACAGTTCCTAAGAAATGTATAACCCATATATACGAAAATAATTTAAACAAGTGTCATGTTCAAGGCCTAACACAATTGATGCCACTACTTTTCTACAAATAGATTATAGAATACCCCCCACACCCCCCCCCCTCGCCTTGTTTCATTGGATCTCCTTCACATATTGATGAGAATGAAAGAGAAAACAAGTATGCTCGATATTTCCGTTTTCATTTATTTTAATGAGCCCAAAAAATAATAAAAGGATACTTCATAGCATATTTTTTCATGAGATTTTATCAAGCTCGAAAAGGAGATAAAAGTGTGATCAATATCCTTATCATTGTTTTAACAAGTGGAATAAATGGAGAAGAGTAATCTCACCATATTTCTTTTTTTTTAATGAGCATAAGAAGAATTAAAGGATTCTCATCCTAGAGAAATAAGTGGTATAGACTAGAAGCATCTATTTTTGAGTTTGGAACCACCATAAGTAAAATGAAGAAAAAATGCTAGCAAGGTAAATCAACCCATTGCAACTTACTCTCTAGGAAAGGTAAGGGCACCAAATGAAGGAAAGTGATGATGCAAGTGGAAATGGGTATGTCACATAGCTAGTTTCTGCAATGACTTATAAATGTTATGGGGAATGAAAAATTGTATTTCTCTTACTTTGTAACATACTTAGTGCCTTAATGCTTGATTAAGGGTATACAGTATCATTTGTTTTCCTTTTCTCAAACATAAAAATCAACTCTAATACCACTTTGTCACATACCCAATTCCTTTAATGACTTACATAGGTTAAGAGGTGCCCAAAATTTTCCTTCACTTTTTACTAGGTTGATAATAAGATTTGTTAACACTTTGTCACATACCCTTGCTAAATTTATCCTAACCACACTTGCAAAAACCTGATTTTCATCTCTCATAATTTTTTTCTAATATTTACATGTAAACCTGTCTTTAAATAATTTCTATACAACCAATTTAGTAGCCTTTTTATTTTATACATCGTGTCAAACATTTTATTGGAAATCAAATCAGAAACATTGCTCTATTTCCACTTGTAACATACTAATTGAAATTTACCACTCAATCATGAAAATTTTAATTTATGTCGGGTCAGTAGGAGGAATCTTCAGCCTACAAAAAATTGTAGCATGTACACAAAAATGAAAATAAGGTTTTGTTCTAGGGTATCCATGAAGTATAGGATCTACCACTTAAGATACAACGTGCACATAATGAGAAATAATGTTACAACTTGGTAGGATCAATCCTAAGGTGCAAGAGAATAATGTATAATGTCAATAATGCGATGAGATATGTAGGTAATACTTAACCCTATATGTTTAGGGAAAGAAAATTCCCCTAACATCGAGTGTATGTCACAATAAAGATTCCACCCTATCTTGTAAAATCCATGTAGAAATACTAAACCCATAGTTAAATCATATATTGAAAGAAATAAAACATGAATTGGTTAAGAATAGGACCATGTACATGTATGTATGCATGTATGTATGTATGTATGTATGTATGTATGTATGCAGGCATACATGAATGTATGTATGTATGTATGTATGTATGTATGGATGTGTGTATGTAAGTATGTATGTATGTATGGATGGATGTGTGTATGTATGTATGTATGTATGTATAATTTTTATGTACACTTTCATTATCAGTAACACTAGTCATGCATTGTTGACATAGAAGTGACACCAAACTAACTCCCTAGTTTGTCACCATATGATCATTGAGTAGCAACAATAGTGGCGCAGGAGGTGGATGAGGTGGAGAGGATAATAATTTTATTTTACTCATGATGTTCAAGAATTGATAATGGGGATTCCATCATTGGCCTTTGATGTTGTTCCATTTCACTTGCACTGACACAATGTGGGGGTAAACTCCATGTGTTGTATCATGTTATCATCGATGCATGGATGATTAGCCTTAAAATGATTCACTAGTAGATATTTCTAGCTTGATGGAATAGAAATCTATGTATAAATAAATGGGATTAGAAGCCCAAGCCTTGTACCCCTAGTTTTGGACATTGCACCTAGTTTTGTGATGGAAGTATCAAACTCTTATTTGGATATGCACACATGCAAAAAAAATTCTATCACCTCTTCTTATGATATGAAAATGATAAAACTTGGTTACTAACATGGATTATGTACATGCATGCATGATTCTGATGAATATTAACTTAGTATGACAAATTCCAATCTAGCATGTTATTATCTAAAAAATGATCTAATGTATTAGAATATCTTGAGATGTGCATATATTTAATATTAGTGAAATATAATTCAAGGAGACACATCCTTAAATATTGATGAAGTAAAATAGGATACCTCATGAAATATACATAGTTTAGTTACGACACCATGGGTTGTGAGTCAAATTTAACAATTGAGTGGTGGATACCAAGTGAAATAGCCTCAGATAAGAGTTCAATGACAACATTATACTCCACCATATTGTTGGTCACAGGGCTAATGTAGATGCCTCTAAATATCACTAGCTCATTAATGGGTAAAAAGAGAACCCAAGAAGTAGAAGCAATGTTTCAAGTAATATGGATGGCATTGTTTGTAAAGCCTACATAGACCAGTGAGGGAGGATGCCTTGGAGTGAACCATCAAGGCATTAAAAATCCAATTGATTCAAAGGAGAGGCCTAGATATTAAGGCTTACACTATTTCAAAAAGGAAGAACGGTCTTCCAACAATAACTCTTGGGTATCTTGTTATTTTTGGCATAAGAGAGGACATGAGGAGGAAAATGTTGGGATTTTCATCCGGAATTTTTAACAACTTGGTTTCTAAAGAAGAAGTAGGGCATGAAGTGCAAAACTTCTCCAAATAGAGATGAGAAAGTTGAAGAAGAGACTAAGACAAGTTCTTCTTTCCATTCAATTTTCTCGTGTAAAACGCATAAGCCAAAGGAAAATCATGAGAGGTATAAGTGTCTTGGTTATTAAAAGGATTTTTATGATGAAAAACCACATGATGATTTGAATAACATGTTGTGGAATGTTCTTCCATGCAATTTATTTCATGCACCTAACCATTCTGTAGCTAAGTGCCACAAAAGGAAAGCATTAGTCAAGAAGATGAATATGTCAATTGGAATTGAGAACAAGAAGGGAAATTCTCATCCAAGTTTAAAGACATTTGTGCCAAGAAAGGATCACAAAAAAATTTTACTCATTGGAACATCAATGGGCATTGGGTCAAGAAGTGTTTGAAATTTCATTAGTAACTTCATCCTGGAAAGGGAAAGCAAATCATGCAAGCACCTGAAGAGGAATCAACAAAATAAAAAGTGGCACAAGATGTGACCATCCCTGAAGCAGCTCCAGAAGGAAAAGAAATTGAAATAGAGGGTTCATTTACCTATTTGGGTAATAAATGGGTGTACTCTTTGTCCAACTGAAGTTTGTAAATATTTTTTTTTCACTAGTTACATATCCCCATAGTTGGGAAATTTTTAAAAGTCATATTCATAACTAAATCACTTATATACAACAATGTTTTCTTTGGCATTTTTATGCTAGTTTAACTTGTTAATAGTTAATTTGAATGGAAAATTTGGCATCCAAGTTTATTCCATCTTGAAAAGTTAATTTCTATTTGTAGTTTAAGAAATCATTTAAAAAAAAATTTATGAGTAGTTGCAACACATTCAGTATGTTACAAATGTGTTAAGAACTCATTTACACAAGTATTCACTATGTGAAACTTGTTTTGTTTATTTTCCAAAGCCTTTTTGATGTTATCCTTGGTAAATATTTTGCAGCAAGAATGTTTTCTTGTGACATTAGCATACATCGAATGTCAAAAATGAAAATTACAGAAATACCAAAGAAAAGCCAAAATTTGTTGAACAAGGGAATCACTTGACCATGTCTTCCACCATGCAGTGCACGTATTGTTTTGGTGCCCAAAAAGAATGGAAATCATTGTATTGTGAGGCAGTAAATGAGCGGCTTTCATCAAATAAGAGTTGTTGAAGAAGGTATGTGGAAGACAACATTTCACATCAAACAAGGTTTTTTTCGAATGGCTTATTATATTTTATGGTATTTTCCATACTCCTACTACTTTCATGCATATGCAGAAGGATGAATTGGAGCCATTTCTAGATGTGATAGTCCACTTGTATGGCATTGTCATTTTTAGAAAATTTTGTTATGAACATGTCATGTATGAGAGAAAAATACTTAATGTCATAAGGCATGAACATTTATTTGTGAAGATGTCAAAGTATGAGTTGGGTAAAACTTATTTTTTGTACTTGGGCTATAATGTTGGAGAAGGTAAGTTGAAGGTAGACTTGTCCAAGTTTGACACCATTGTGGATTGGTTAACACCCAAGATGGTCATCTCGATAAGAGGTTTTTTGGGGAGCAGCGCCCCAATGTTGAAGGAAAATTTTTGTCAATATTTCTTCTATTGTAGCTCCTTGTCATGCATTGAAATGTGTGCAAGAGGTCTTCTAGTGGGAAAGAAAACAACAAGAGGCATGTGATGCTTCGAAGCAAAAGATCATTTCAAATCTTTTATTTTCTCTTTTAAACTTGAAAAGGTCATTTGAGTTTCAGGTTGATGCAAGTGACTTTTCCATTTCATTGCATTCAGAAAATTTTAATGGTGCAATGATTAAGGCACTTTCATTTGATGGGTATTTGTCAACAACTTCACTTGGTCAAAAGGTATAAGAGAGGCATAAGAAAAAAATAATTTTATATGCCTTATAGGCCTATTGTTTCTGTCATTATTGTACTCAAGCATCATTTTGCTTTACATGAAAGTTATGTTCAACAATATGCATACTTTCAAGATGGACATTCAAGCTTGAGTCAAGTAAACCAAGTAGTGGAATTTATTTACCATTTGCATCATAATTCGTTGTGTCATCTTGGTAAGAAGGGTGTTGCTTTTGATGGAGACATGGGCATGGAAATGGTGAAAACACTTGGTCAAAGGTCAACACAAGTACAAGGCAAGACAAGATAAAAATTTCCATATCGACAGTGTTCGAGGTATCAAAGTTTTCAAGTTATTCAAGTTTCCTTTGATTGACAACCGAGGTGGTAATAAGTTTTTTCTCTTCATGGAAAGTTTTCTATTCTGTAAATTCTAGGAAATTTCAGCATCTTGGTGTCTACAACAATAAGATGGGGTCTCCAGAATCAAGGAAAAAGATCAGCTTTCATGAAATTCTCAAATTGTTGAATCTAGAAAAACTCTAGTGGATTGAAACTAGAAGGGTGAGGGGATTATACTCTCATCCACATGATGAGTAAAAAATTATATTTTGGGATCCAAAATCTTCCAGTGGGGAGGCATGATTAGGTGCTCAAAAATTAAAGTTGTCAAAATGGTGTGGAACCTAAACGACTGCATAGATCTCGTCGTCCTGAATCTGGTATAACTCGTTTCGCAGAAAACCGACACTGTATGCTCCCAAAAACGCATTCTGTTCATTTTCCCAAAAATGAAAATTTTTGAGAAATGGAAGCTGAAAGGGAAAAAAATTGGGCCAATGACAAGCTGCCACATGGCCTCTTTTGGTTGGTTGAAATGTAATTTTTTTATCCTCTCAGGCTTCGCCCACTTTTATTTTTTCATTGGTTGTTGGATGATGTAATTTGATTGGTTGAAGTGATGACCAACCACATGGTGCCACATGGTAGCAAGAGAGGCCACCAAAATTTTGGCAAGGGTGGAGCAGACTAGGTGGGGATTAAACACCTGACCTTTGTCCAACAAAATATGCCAAATTACGCTACACCAAAGTTCATGTCTTAATAAAATAAGATCTGAAATTCTATTTATGGTGTATTCAAGCAGAGTGTGGGGAAAGGGGCCAGGGCTTAGCCCACACACCGCCCCCCCACCCAAAAAAAAAAAACGTGTACACATGACCATGTTTCTAGGAACCATGGCCGTGGATCCTAACTGCCCTCATAAACAATCTATTCTCCATGTGAACACAAAGACTTAATCACCATTGGTTAGTCTAACCGCCATTTTTTTTTTTTTTTAACTATAATGTTATGGTTTGAAAATAAGTTTTTAAGCATCATTATGCATTTAAGAGGTCCGAAAAATTCTCCTAGAATTACGGGAACTTGTCGCTCTGTTAGCCGAAAATGGGGTGAATTTGTAGGGCTGATCCAAATTTTGGGCAATTTGTGGAGCGATTAGTGCCAAAACATGGGAAGATCATAAATTCTCTAGTTTTGGGCCAAATTCGATGGAGAAAGAGGTTAGATAGGAATGATTGGGCATTTTGAACTCATTGGAGCATTTTTCAGAGCCAATATAGCACTTTTAGATATGCTTTTTGCAGGATGAAATCTATGGGTGCCATGGTCAACCAGAGGGTGGAATCAGTTTATGGAGGAGTCTGAAGATGGAGATGACCTTGCAAGGCATTTTCTAACCTCCATGTGCTTTCTGCAACAGCTACTCCATTACTGATGTAGCCTATGTTCCTCTTTTATCTATGTGTTTTTTAGGAGAGACTTGTTTATGTAGTTCAAGTGGATTGTGGTATCGTTTATGCTCTTTGAGGTTGGGTTATGGGTTCTTGGTGAAATATACTTTTTCGTTCTGAAATTTTACATGTTTTATTGTAGGTTAATATGTGTATGGAGTGATAACTCTAGCATAACTTTGTTTCTTTGAATGAGAAACTAACCACTCCATTTCTTAACACTTTATGTACTCTTCTTTTCCTAAGCATTGAGCATAATGAGAAGGGGTCATGCCATTAGAGATGATCCAAGGAGATGTATCCCAAGAGGGGTGAACTCCTTCAACAATGGCTTGTGTATTACTGATTGATGCATACTTCCATTATGTATATTTAATTCATGTTTAAAATTTTCATGCAATTAAAAAAAAACCACATAAAGCTCATGCTTTTACATGTTATTTTTTAGTACAAACCTCAAGAACTTTTTTGTATTAGAATAAGGATCATAGCATAGAAACTAGTATTTCCCATTCATATCAGTTTCAATGTAGATATTGATTACAAATTCTATTTTATTGCTTTCAGTAAATGCATTTATTTTAGTATAGCTGTTTATTTCTACATATTTTATTGTTTTCACTAAATGCATTGATTTTAGTTTAGATGTTGATTTCTAATCCTATTTTAATGTTTTCACTAGATGCATTGATTTCAGTGTAGAAGTTGATTTATGATTTGATGTAGCTAGATGTATGATGTACATTAATTTCAAAGTAATTCAATTAATGGTGTGCATTGATTTCAGTGTAAGCACATCTATGCCCCCTCCATCTATATCTCTATCTTACATTGTCTCTCCTTCTTTATATCTCTATCTCACACCCCAAAAATACATATACTCTCTCTCTCCCTCCCTCTTCCACTCCCTCTCTCTCTCTTTAACATTTATCTCTCCATATCTATATCTCTTCCTCCCTCCCTATATTTTCCTCTCTCTTCTTCCCTCTCCCCCCCCCCTCCATCTATATCTCTCTTTAACCCCAAAAATGTACACACACTCTCTCTTAGTGTAAGCACATAAACATTATTCATGACGTGAATTGACCTTTTTGTTAGAGTAATTCAACCATAAATACAATACTTGAATTTTCATCCTAAATAAAATGTTCACTTACCCAAAATGTCTTATTCCTGAAACTGTAAACTATGTGTAATTGGTTACATTATTATTATTACCATTTTCCATCATTCAACATTGTTAATCACTTTACATTCAAACACGGTAATATACAATAACTAATAGGTGTGAAAATAAGAATAGTAGACGAAAATAGTTGATCACAATGAAGATTGTTTGTAATTGACTATATTCTTATTATTCACATTTTCTATCATTAAACATTGTTACATTGTCTCTTTGCACTTAAAATTTTTATTTCATCTTTCAAGTTACTAAAAGTCTCTCTCATCTCAAAAAATTGAGGTAACTAAGCAAAGTTTAAATTAATTTGACCGAATTAATATTAGACATATTTAGCATATTTAAAATGATCAAAATAATTAGATATTCTACAAATTTTGTATGACCACACACCACTGAAACCAACCTAGATCCATCTTAATCCCGGATCTATCAAGCGACGAGAGAGATCAAATCTCTTGAGGTGCAAACATTTCCTCAAGTTTTGCACTCAAAAGATAGGTTTGCACCTCGAGAGATTTGATCCATCTCGACGCTTAATATATCCAGGGTTAAGATATATTTAGGAAATGTGAGATGTGTAATGAGATAAATTTTTTGATACTTATCTTGAGTTCATACCTATGCACTTTTAATAGCCATTTAATTTATACGACTTCACTAGCTTATATCATCAAACATAACAAGATTATATATATATATATATATATATATATATATATATATATAGAAGAGAATGAAGTGGTGATGGTGGTATAAATTCCTACCACCAATTTTTTAACATAGATGACTAATTAAATGTAATTTCTAATGTTTGATGCCTTGAGTTTTAATTTTTGTATATATATATATATATATATATATAGGATTTGAACCAACATGTTTATTTATTGAACCAAGAAGTGCTCTATAGCCCAGTATGGGTTAGATATGTAGGTATAGGAGTTAAATATGTGAATATTTTTTAAATGTCAAGCTAATAAGTATACATATGTTATGTAAACAATTTTACTTGGTCAAATTACGTAAAAAGATAAATAATAATAATAATAATAATAATAATTATTATTATTATTATTAACATAAAATTGAGATAAAACAGTAAATTTACTAGAGGTTTTTGAGCTCCAAGTTTTTGAAACCCATGGTATTTCACATGGTATTCTTCTATAATGATGAAATTACATAAAAATAAAAATTAAACTAAATTAAAATTAAATTAAATAATAATAATTAATAATTAATCATTTTAATAAAATTGAAATAAAATAGTAAATTTATGGATGAGGCTTTTTGGGCTCGAGTTTTCACAGTCCATGGTTTTTCCCATGGTATTGTTCATGAAGTGGGACTGAAGGTCATAATGTGTGACAGGAGAGAGGAACCAAGAAATGAAGAATGGAGGATTATAGCGAGATACAAAGGGACTCGGGATAGACTCCATGGATGCGATGATGACTCAAATCGGATGCTCTAAACAAGGGTGACTCGATGATGCTACCACACAGTAAAGGTCCAATGGGGACCAAAAAGATACAAGTACAAGATGGTAACTCACGATGAAAATCGACACGAGCATGGACGAGTATAGAGGCAAAGTGGTGCCCCAAGTACAAGTGTTGCAAGTGAAGAAATTCGATTTTGAAGAGTGGTGAAGTAACGCTTCTTGGACAAAATGTGTCCTAGTGAAGTATCAAATCATGAAAAACTAACAGATACCAATTGGAGGGATTGGTGAGAGCTTTCCAATGGTACAAATATTTTTTCAAACTGAGTTACGGTTTGGCCATAGCTAGCGAAAGAAAAAATCAAGGGTTTATCTTTTAATAAGGCATTTTCCCTCCAAATTCACTCATTTTCATTTAGAGCTGTGGTGAATGTAGAGAGGAGAGAAGGCCCTAAATCTTGTAGCAATCATAACGGACAAACCAACTATTGGAGTCGAGATCCATCAGTTGCAAGTAACAGGCCTAACCCTACTCTTTCATTTAAGGAGATCAAAATTTTAGTTTAGGCACCTAGGGCTCATGAATAGGCTAGGTCGCACTTTTTGGGGTCAGTTTTGAGACCTGGGTAGCAAGTACTAGGTAGAAAACTATGACCTGTCCCAGGAAATGACTTGAAAAGTGTGATCTATCAGTGAAAAGGGGTTTCAGTGTTTTTTTTGGCTGAGATATGGGATTTTTATGGTTGAGGAGCATAGGTGCCCCCAAGCATGTTGTGGCCATGCCAAAATGTATTTAGAAAAAGGGGAATCTAAACAGATTTTTATGATGTGGTGTGCCATTTGTTTTCATTATTGTTATGCAGTTCGAGAAACAGAATGGAGGATTAATAACCCCTTTTGGTACTGCATATATGAAGAAAATTGACTTAAGTTTTTGGGTTGGCATACATGGTGTCACTATCCCAAAGAAAGAATTTGGATATAATGAACTGGTGCTCTCCTAGAAATGCCAAAGGATGGTCAAAAACAATGTCTAAGGGACTGGGTTGCTGATGTAAGATGAAGGAATGATGAGAGGTATCATCCCTAGAGTGATCTGAAGTGATATGGGACTCTAGAGGTTATTCTAAATGGGGAATAATAATGGTACTAGATTCGACACGAACATATACACTAGGAGAGTTGTGGAGGATTTCTTCTCCTGGACTCTCAAATATGGATGCACCCTTAAGATATATTTAGGAAACGTGAGATGTGTAATGAGATAAATTTTTTGATACTTATCATGAATTCATACCTATGCACTTTTAATAGCCATTTAATTTATATGACTTCACTAGCTTATATCATCAAACATAACAAGTTTATATATATATATATATATATATATATATCATAGAAGAGAATGAAGTGGTGATGGTGGTATAAATTCTTAAAGCCAATTTTTTAACATAGATGACTAATTAAATGTAATTTCCAATGTTTGATGCCTTGAATTTTAATTTTTTGTATATATATATATATAGGAGTTCAACCAACATGTTTATTTATTGAACCTAGAAGTGCTCTATAGCCCAGTATGGGTTAGATATGTAGGTATAGGAGTTCAATATGTGAATATTTTTTAAATATCGAGCTAATAAGTAAACATATGTTATGTAAACAATTTTACTTGGTCAAATTACATAAAAAGTTAAATAATAATAATAACAATAATAATAATTATTATTATTATTAAAAGAAAATTGAGATAAAACAGTAAATTTACTAGAGGTTTTCTGGCTCCAAGTTTTTGCAACCCATGGTATTTCACATGGTATTCTTCTCTAATGATGAAATTACATAAAAATAAAAATTAAATTAAATATTAATAATTAATACTTAATCATTTTAATAAAATTGAAATAAAATAGTAAATTTATGGATGAGGCTTTTTGGCTCGAGGTTTTCACAGTCCATGGTATTCTTCATGAAGTGGGACTGAAGGAAATAATGTGCGACATGAGAGAGGAACCAAGAAATGAAGGATGGAGAACTATAGTAGGATACAAAGGGACTTGGGATAGACTCTATGGATGCGATGATGACAAAACTCAGATGCTCTAAACAAGGGCGACTCGATGATGCTGCCACACAATAAAGGTCCAAAGGGGACCAAAAAGACATGAGTACAAGATGGTAACTCAGGATGAAAACCGACACGAGCATGGACGAGTATAGAGGCAAAGTGGTCTCCCAAGTACAAGTGTTGCAAGTGAAGAAATTTGATTTTAAGAGTGGTTAAGTAACGCTTCTTGGACAAAATGAGTCTAGTGAAGTATCAAATCATGAAAAACTAACAGATACCCATTGGAGGGCTCAGTGAGAGCTTTCCAATGGTACAGGCAGGTTTTCAAACTGAGCTACGGTTTGGCCGTAGCTGGCGAAAGAAAAAATCAAGGGTTTCTCTTTTAATAAGGCATTTTCCCTCCAAATTCACTCATTTTCATTTGGAGCTGTGGTGAATATAGAGAGGAGAGAAGGCCCTAAATATTGTGGCGATCATAGCAGACAAACTGATTGTTGGAATCGAGATCCATCAGTTGCAGGTAAGAGGCCTAACCCTACTCTTTCATTTAAGGGGATCAAAATTTCAGTTTAGGCACCCAGAGCTCATGAATAGGCCAGGTCGCACTTTTTGGGGTCAGTTCTGTAACCTGGGTAGCAGGTACTGGGCAGAAAACTACGACCTGTCCCAGGAAATCACCTGAAAAGTGTGACCTATCAGTGAAAGGGGGTTTCAGTGTTGTTTTTTCCTGAGATCTGGGATTTTTATGTTGGAGGGGCATAGGTGCCCCCAAGCATGTTATGGTCATGCCAAAATGTATTTAGAAAAAGGGGATTCTAAACACATTTTTATGATGTGGTGTGCCATTCGTTTTCATTATGGTTATGTAGTTTGAGAAAGGGAATGGAGGATTACCAATCTCTTTTGGTACTGCATATATGAAGCAAATGAGATTAATTTTCTGGGTTGGCATACATGGTGTCACTATCCCAAAGAGAGGATTTGGAGATAATGAACTGGTGCTCTCCTAGAAATGCCAAAGGGTGGTCAAAAAAAATGTCTAGGGGACTGGGTTGCTGATGTAAGATGAAGGAATGATGAGAAGTATCATCCATAGAGTGATCTGAAGTGATATGGGAATCTAGAGGTTCTTCGAAATGGGGAATAATAATGGTACTAAATTCGACATGACCATATACACTAGGAGAGTTGTGAAGAATTTCTTCTCCTGGACTCTCAAATATGAGTGCCTCCTTACCCAAAAATTGGGTGTCAATGTAATGGCCACAAAATGTATGTGGTTCGAATGCATGGGCTCAATGTAAGGGGGGATAGATAAATTCATGAGTGGTGACTACTTCCATAATGTTTTCATCGTAATATAAGATGGGGTGATTGGTGGAAGAAAGACCACCAGACGTAGTGAAGCTACCTAAATCATCATCATGAGAAGAGAGGTTCACATGTGCATCGTCATGAGGGGTGACATAAAAACAAGTAGATGAAGGATCCACTGATGTTTAGCCCAAGGTGATCATTGAAGGGAGGTCAGGCGAAACAGAAGGGCAATGCCCAAGTGGGTCTTCCACCGAGGATATCATAGATGATGAAAAGTAGTGGACAGTGGCTGAAGACACTGTCACGTCAACATCCTGAGGGGCAATGTCAATGGGAGTGGATGTGTCCTCTAGTTCTGCTAAAGCAAAAAATGCAAATAAGGGAGCAGTGGACTCATTGCGCTTGGCTTCGAATTGGAAAACTACAACTAGAGAGGTGCGGAAATCCTTGAAGCGGGGACAGAGGTGAGTATAGTGGCCATGGAAATCACACAAAGGACAAGGGTGATTTGTGCGCAAAGACTTGAGTTTCAGGATTGAATCGGGTATAATGAAATATACCTTAAGGATGTGAGACTATGGAAATGTATCATTGACCATGGCCTTCAGGTGAGGCAACTCTGGACAGGTATGGGTGGCATGACCGATAACATCACACAAGGCACACTGAATAGTACGCTTTGGTGGCAAAGGAGGGGCAATTTTTGTTAGGGAAGCCTTGTCCTTTGATGCCCTCTTTCGAGCTTTTCCCTTTTTACCCGAAGCAGTCGCAACAGAAGAAGGTTCCTGTTGAGGTGGCTGAAGCACTGTAGCAGCGGGAGAAGTCATGGGGACCAGTTGAACCAGGGTAAAAGCAAGATAAGGTTTGGGTTGACCAGGCAAGGTAGCAGCTGGGGGCTCGAGGTACCAGACGAGAATTCTGAGGGTCAGGTTAGGAAGAGAGAGGGTAGCACGACAGGTACCAAGAATACTCCAAGAGGGGGAGCTAGGAACAATAACTGACCAGAGGGGTAATGGCTAGGAGGGATGGCTTCAAGATGGTTAAGGCCTGGAGGAATCATTCCAGGAGGGTAGAGAGGCTCATGGATACCAACTATACATGAAGGGACAAGAGGAGAAGGTCCAGAAGGCTGAATCGAAGGGCTAGGAGTAGGCTGCCTAGGGCGAGGCTACTGACTAGCCGAAGTGGGCCGCTTGAGGGAAGCCCGAGATGATTGCATCATGCAAACATTTGATGAGCTGGGATCAGAGACAAGAGGATGAAGACCAGGGAAAATAAGAGTCTTTTTAGACTCTGGGTGAGACAGTGGTCAAAGGATCGATGGTTTGCTTATGGGCCACGGAAAAGATGATTGACTCAGGGGAGGTCTGAGACTTCGGTTCGTAATATGTCAACTGGTCAATGGTGACTATCTTTTCATTATGAGGGAAGGAAATCTTGTGTTGAACCATAGATGGGAAAACAAACATCGCATAGGTGTAGCTACGACCCAATAGAATGTTGTAATCTAAGGCGGCATCGATGACTTCTACGTCAACGCAATTATTCTTGCCCGCAAGAGTAATAGGACAATTTCAGAATAGGCCAATGGGCTGGGAGGTGTGAACATCCCACGCTCAAAAAGTGATCATGGAAGGAGCAACCTCAGGTGATCCAAGTTGCTTCCAAACCAAAGCGTACATGACATAGGTGGATGCCCCCTCATTAATGATGCACTGGGAAACATTGGTGTTCTGGATCTTGACTGGGATTTGGAAGGCAACAGAAGAAGGAAGAGGAGGATATTATAACCGGTCAACATCAAACACAATCAGTCAATCTTCTGAAGGATCTACAGTGCCCATGGCCGATAGTAGAGATTTTCGTTGTGAAGGGCACTACTGGAGGAGTTCCATCATTGAGATGGCAATAGGAGATTGCATCAAATTATCTACTATGCTATACGAATGGGCAGCTTTTCCAGAAGCAGCGTTTCGGCGTAATGGTCCCTTAGGGATCTTGTTAGGAACCTCTGCCTTAGGCTGAGGGATCTATAAAGAACCGTTAGGTGTCGAAAGAGGCTCTATAGAACCTGAAGAAGGGGGCTCGGGGACAGAAGTAGTGGGAGGCTTATTGTACTAACGAGAATGATTCTGAAGGTTGAGGTATATGGTTATAGGTTGGTCAGAATTCATCATGAGAATCTGGTAATTGAAGGTACCATATGGAGGATGTTGAGTGGTTGCCTGACCTTAAAGTGGTTCGGTAGCCATGAATCCTTGCTGAGGGAAAGGATTAGTAAACACAACCGACTGACTAGGCATAGCACTGGGAGGGATGGAAGGGGAGGCTTGTTATCCTCACAACGTTTCTTGAGACTCCCACATCTGTTGCATCTATGGTAAAAGAGGAAAATCATGTGTGTAATGACCATAAACACCACAACAAGAACAAGGCTTATTCGTTCGAACAGGCGGGTCCTACTTGGGCTGAGTGCCCTGTTGTTGGTTAGCAGTGTTAGGTGCATTATTTGGAGGATTAGGTCTAGGATTACCAAGGGCAGATTGATTTTGTGTGTCTTTCCTGTTATTTTTGGAAGGAGGAGGGTTAGTCGCACCCTGCTATGCATACACCTCCCCCTGAGGGGGCGGTGGCTGCTATTGGGGGGGTTGAGAAGGCAAGGGAGGCAGAGGTGCTAATTCTAGAGGAGCTAGAGCACCAAGCTGTGGATATGGATAATAGGGAGGTTGGGTAACATTTTCGTAAACAGAAGGTTGTGCAAAAGGAGGAGGCATGTCGTGTTGGCCCCTCCCTGCGGAAAACCATAGCCCATGGGAGGCTGAGCGTATGGATGAGAGAGAACTCCAACGATAACGTCGACAGCGTGAGATGCCATTGGTGTGTTGGCACCACCAGGTCCAGAAAGATAAGTTAGAATGATATAAACATAACCCAAATGAGCATATATTAGGTCATATTTTAACACAATTTGGAGAGAAGCTTCTTCATTTTGAGGGAAATGCAATGCCACATATTTGCCGATAGCAGGTAAAATAGATCTAAGGAACCAGTCCATGTAGACACGGTCTTTGAAGGTAGGGGCTCGACATAGGCTCTTTCCTCTCTGCCACTCATGGACATGATCGGATAGGCAGGTCGCAGACGATTGACGAAAAGAAGTCAAAAGTTCGATACTAGTGACTTAACGAAGGGGAAGCTGGAAATAAGACAGAAAATACTGAGCAAGAGTCGCAAAGGTGGTATGAGAGGATGAGGCCTGATTAGCATACCACTTAGAAGCTTTTCCAATAAACGTATGTTGTAATAACCGAAGATGGACAGAGTCATCGGTAATGGAGTTAAACGAACACCACATGTGGAAATATCGAACATGATTTGTAGGATCTTCTCCGGCAAGGCCTTCAAACTTGGTAATGTCGGAAGGGAGATTGGTAGGCATAGTAGGCCAACTAGCGTCATGGTGTATAGGGTCATTGATCAACTGGTTAAAATCGAGAAGACTGAGGCCTGCCATATAGGGGAGCAAGGGAGCAGCCAGGGTAGTTCCTGTTGCGGTCCCACTAGTAGTATTCCCAATAGTAGGGCCGAGGCTACCACCAGCATTAGGTCCTTAACCAGACATGGTGAAGGTGATAGGGGGAGAACCGAGAGTGGAACCAGAAGGGGAACCCAATGAACCAGAAGAGGAGTCTGAGTGCAGACTCGGTGGAGGACTAACTCAAATCCTACACGGAGGAGTAAGTCTTCCTACCGGAAACTGAGGATGAAGGCCAAGATGTCACCGAGTTAAATGACATGGTGGCACAATGGTGACAGCACAAACATGGCACAAAGGGAAGAGATAACAACAAGGGCAAAGAGGTTCAGGATCAACTAATTACAATGTCAAAACAAGGGCAGAGAGGTGCAGGATCAATTTATTTCAATGTTAAATTCTTTTCTTGGTAGTGTTAACCAAGCTCTTCTTCACTTAGGGTGTGTGTGTAAAGTGTGTAAATTTTATTTTTTAAACCCAAACATTTGTAGAGAAAAATAAAAATTTTGTTGTATAACTGTAAATAAACCTACAGATAATAGTATATGAAACTGAAATAATAGAAAATAAACAGCTAATAATGCAATATTCTAAACCCAAGGAGGCGGGCCTCTCAACAAGTAGTCTGTAGGTGGGAAAAAATCTAGTCAAAACACACCAAAATAGCCAATATATCTAAGGTCGGGAGGGGCAGGGATCTAAAGGTCATATCTGCTAGAAATAGGTGCAGAAAAACAACAAAAAATTAGAGGAAAATTTTTTGTAAATAAGGTGGCGAAAGGCTATAACCTGGAGGGAAGCAGAGGGGACCCTAGAGAAACAAACCAAACGAAACTAAAAGGAGGTGAATTAGATGGATAAATAGCCAATATGAAGTGGATTTTAAGGTAAGGTATCAAATCTGAAAAAAGGTTGAACACTCTAAAATTTCAGACAACCTGCAGCAGCTAAAACTCTTCCACAAAAGATGGAGGGTATTGAAGCGCTAGAGGGCTAGGTTCCCACTTAGATGAGTAAAACAGAACAATTACAGGTCCAAAACGGGCAAAGACAGAGGTTAGACAACCCTGAATAGAGGCCCAGACAAACCCATAAAACTTTCAGAAAAACTCCCGCAAAAAGTCTAGGTCACAGTTTCTAACCTGATTTCTACAGAGGCCACAGGTTTAGGCCTGTTTTCTGCGCCCTGGAGGTTTCGATCATAGATTTTGGCCCAAAAAGTGCAACCTGCACTTACAGCACCCTCGGGAGCAGGTTTCAGCAGAATGTGTCTCTCAGCTGCAGCTAATGTCTGTCACCTGTGCAATAGGTCCGAAAACACACAGAAGTTAGAATTTTAATGTTTTAGGGTTTTATAGGTTAAAAATAACATCAAGAAAAGAAAAACAAGAAGTTGAAGAGAAATCCTAGGGTTTTAATCAGGCGGATATGCAGGGATCTAAAAAACGACAGAGGTTGTAATCGTAAACCCGTGTGGAGTCGCCAGTTGTTAGTATGAATCTTAATCACAAGTGTACAAAAAATGCTCACTTTAGCCATGCATAACAAACAGCCCTAATGTCAAAGATGGCTACCAATATCTTTAGATTTGAAATTAGGTGACCAAGATAAATGCTGCAAAAATCTAGATCTATGCATTAAAAGACATTAAGCAGTGAATAAAAACAAGAGTTGCTCCATGCATCAAATAGACAAGACAAGAATATGTTTAGAGAATTTTGTATTTATGGCACATGTGAGGAGAATATAGAAGGATTTTACCAGTCCTCCTCAATGGGATGGGTTCTTGTAATTCCTTAGCACTTCAGATCTAAAATCCCTCTCTCTTGATGGTGTAGAAAACCCAGACAAAAATGGAACTCAAAGGGATCTCACAAGAAAAATGATAGCAAAATATCACAATAATGGTGGATCAAAGTCAGACCAAAAGTATAGATCCAGAGTGATCTTTAGGCAACAAAAGGTAGTGAGTGAATGAAAAAAAAATTCTATTTATAACAAAATATTGGGTTAGTCTAGATATTGGTGCATAATTAGAATATTATTAGCCAATTCTAGATCTAACTTTTATGGAATATTTTATTATGTTTGTTGGATGGAAAAAGAATTTGACTTGGGTCAAATCTCTTTATTTGTAAATAATAAATAAATAAATGATTTATTTATTATTTTAAGGATGTGGTTGAGGAATAATCAAATAAATAACGATTTATTTAATTATTTATAAATGATTTAATCAAAATTAACAAGGAATATTATTTAAATAAGGTTTAGATAATTATTCCTAGAAAATAATAAGATAAATAATAATTTATCTAACTAATTTTCTTGTTTTGGGTTAAATATGACCAGGAATATTAATTAAAATCTTGTTTAACTAATTATTCCTTGAGGAAAATCAAACAAATGTGGATTTATTTAATATTTCCCCATGGGGTTTCCTGTTTAGACCATAAACAACTTAATAAATGTGGTTTACTAAGTTATTTTCATAGTGAAAGCAATTTTACTTAGGGTAAAATTAGTCTTACATGGTGTACTTAGGTCCATATAATAGTAACAAGTTAGATAACCAAAAAATGGTGTAACACATGCCATTAGATTTGATCTAATGAGATGTAGCCCAGGAGGGGTGAACTCCTTCAACAATGGCTTGTGTAATACTGATTGATGCATACTTCCATTCTGCATATTTAATTCATGTTTAGTTTTCATGCAATTAAAAAAAAAAACACATAAAACTCATGCTTTTACTTACTATTTTTTAGTACAAACCTCAAGCACTTTTTTGTCTTCGAATAAGGATCTTAGCATAGAAACTAATATTTCCCATTCAGATCAATTTCAATGTAGATATTGATTTCAAACCCTATTTGATTGCTTTCATTAGATGCATTGATTTTAGTGGAGCTGTTTATTTCTACATATTTGATTGTTTGCACTAAATGAATTGATTTTAGTTTAGATGTTGATTTCTAATCATATTTTAATGTTTGCACTAGATGCATTGATTTCAGTGTAGAAGTTTATTTCTGATTTGATGCAGCTAGATGTATGATGTACATTAATTTCAAAGTAATTCGATTAATGGTGTGTATTGATTTCATTGTAAGCACATCTATGCCCCCTCCATATATATCTCTATCTCACATTGTCTCTCCTTCTTTATCTCTCTACCTCACACCCAAAACATACACATACTCTCTCTCTCCCTCCATTTTCCACTCCATCTCTCTCTCTCTTTAACATTTATCTCTACATATCTATATCTCTTCCTCCCTCCTTATATTTTCCTCTCTCTTCTTCCCTCTCCCCCCGCACCCCCCCACCCCACCTCCATCTATATCTCTCTTTAACCCCCAAAACATACACACATTCTCTCTAAGTGTAAGCACATAAACATTATTCATGACGTGAATTGACCTTTTTGTTAGAGTAATTCAACCATAAATACAATTCTTGAATTTTCATCTTAAATAAAATGTTCACTTACCCAAAATGCCTTATTCCTAAAACTGTAAACTATTTGTAATTGGTTACATTCTTATTATTACCATTTTCCATCATTCAACATTGTTAATCACTTTACATTCAAACACGGTAATACAAAATAACTAATAGGTGTGACAATAAGAATAGTAGATGAAAATAGTTGATTACAATAGAGATTGTTTGTAATTGACTATATTCTTATTATTCACATTTTCTATCATTCAACATTGCTACATTGTCACTTTGCACTTAAATTTTTTATTTCATCGTTCAAGTTACTAAAAGTCTCTCTCATCTCAACAAATTGAGGTAACTAAGAAAAGTTTAAATTAATTTGACCAAATTAATCTTAGACCTATTTAGCTTATTTAAAATGATCAAAATAATTATATGTTAAACAAATTTTTTATGACCACACACCACTGAAACCAAACTAGATCCATCTTAACCCCAGAGCTATCAAGCGACGAGAGGGATCAAATCTCTCGAGGTGCAAACCTTTCCTCAAGTTTTGCACTCAAAATAGAGGTTTGCGCCTCGAGAGATTTGATCCATCTTGACGCTTGATATATCCAGGGTTAAGATATATTAAGGAAACGTGAGATGTGTAATGAGATAAATTTTTTGATACTTATCATGAATTCATACCTATGCACTTTTAATAGCCATTTAATTTATACAACTTCACTAGCTTATGTCATCAAACATAACAAGTTTATATCACACACACACACACACACACACACACACACACATATATAACATAGAAGAGAATGAAGTGGTGATGGTGGTATAAATTCTTACCACCAATTTTTTAACATAGATGACTAATTAAATGTAATTTCCAGTGTTTGATGCCTTGAATTTTAATATATATATATATATATATATATATATATATATATATATATATATATATATATATATATATATATATATATATATAGAGAGAGAGAGAGAGAGAGAGAGAGAGAGAGAGAGAGAGAGAGAGAGAGAGAGATTTGAACCAACATGTTTATTTATTGAACCTAGAAGTGCTCTATTATGGGTTAGATATGTAGGTATAGGAATTAAATATGTGAATATTTTTTAAATGTCGAGCTAATGAGTATACATACGTTACGTAAAAAAATTTACTTGGTCAAATTACATAAAAAGATAAATAATAATAATAATATTAATAATATTAAAATAAAATTGAGATAAAACAATAAATTTACTAGAGGTTTTTGGGCTCCACAATTTTGCAACCCATGGTATTTCAAATGGTATTCTTCTCTAATGATGAAATTACATAAAAAAAAATAAAAAATTAAATAATAATAATTAATCATTAATCATTTTAAATGACATCAACTTTCATAGTTGTTGACTAAGAAAAAAACCCTAGGCATGGAGCTCTCAGGCGATCATGGAGGCGGCCGAACCCTAGGCGGAACTATGGAACCCTCGGCATGATGGCACCGCTACCTATTCATTGCGGTTGGATACCATCGCTCGGCGGTGAATGGACCTTGCCACCCCACAGATCTCTGCTGCTCACCGGGTAAATTCTCATTTCAGTTTACAATACTTTAGCTATTTTATTGCTCGACCCGGGTATCCTGGGCCCCCTATCCATTCCCGGTGGTTATTATATTATCTTGTGGGCTTCCACTTGTCTTACTGCTCGGGACGCACAGTCGTGGCTATCCGGGGTTAAAACTTGTCTTGGCAGTTGAGAACTGGGGGTTTCTTTACTTGGTCTAGCATCCCTATACACTTGGTGGGGTCGCATCTGAACAGTGAACCTTGACTGCTTCCCTCTGGACCCATCATCGGGGCCGGCTTTATTGGCATTTGCACTGTTCTCTGGCTTCGAGGACTCAGCTTGTCAGTCAGATCTGCATTTATCATTTCACCCTTGTTCTTTCTGAGGGCCTCTGTCTTCTCCAGCAGTCACTAAGAGGCTATTGAAGGGTTGTCCATTCAACATGAGCACCTACGAGGACGAGGTAGACTATTCGGAGGATCCTCTGGCGGGGGTCGACATTTGGGGGTTGGAATCACATGATGAGGTGGATGCTATGTCGGAGTTGGACCCATCATCCGGGGTGGCTTTGCCTACTCAGCCCACACATTCCACCATGGATGGGTGCATCTCGCCCATGGGGGACCTAGCGCACTTGAATTTTGGCTCACCCTCGAACGAGGATATTGGGCTTTGGGCTTTCACGCAGGCAGAATAGGACACTCTGGCAAGTGCTGCCATCAGAAGCTCCACGCTATTCTCGGAGGTGGTCTTTCACGAGATCGGAGACACTTCACACTATTTTTCGCATCGGCATATTGAAGGCCTTCACCCACTTGGGGTTAACCCACACTGCCCTTCTGATAAAGATGGCGCAACACAAGATTGTTCGGAACCCTTTGAACCTTTGGCGGCCTCTGGGGTCTTCACCAACATACCAGAGGACCTGATCAATCAGGAGAAGATTAGCACTTCGCCTGAATCTGAAACCATAGTTGAGCTGGAACTGGGGGTTTGTAAAGTCAGTAAGCCGCACAAGGTCGTAAAAAACAGGTTAAACTATCTCACAAATTTTGGAAGCGAGAGTGGTATGGAAGATTGGAGCATCATTGCTGCCAAGACCCTGGTTGGGAAGATCCATGGCCGGAAATATTCCTCAACGAGACTTCAGCGGTGGACAAGGGAGATCTGGAGTGAATCCCTTGACTCTCTCCCGGTGGTTGGGGTCATGACCAAAGGCTGGGTCTCTCTCACCTTTGCCCGCCCTGAACACTCCGATTGGGTCCTCAAGCAATTCTAGCATCTAGAACTGCACCCCGTCTATCTCAAGTGATGGGTGCCCCTTTTTGATCCCAAAAAAGAGAATGCAGGCGCAGGTCCCATATGGGTGAGGTTTCCTGTCCTGCCACTGCAATTTTGGAATGACACTGCGCTTCGGAACATAGGGGACCACCTCAGTCGTTACCTAGACCATGATCGATCCTACCTGTCCACTGGTAGTAGGGCAGTGGCGCAGATCCTGATTTTCCTCGACACAAGAGATGAATTATATGAGAATTTTATCATGATGTTTGATGGCATGAAGTGGAAGCAACCTCTAGACTATGAAGGCGTGCCCTTTCGCTGCAAGAAATGTCATGAGGTGGGTCATCTGTATAAAGATTTTCCAAGGAAGGGGGCTGGCAGGATGGTTGTTAAGAAATCTTTCTCCATTGGCACACAAACTGAGCCGGATCCCAGCATCTTGCTGGACAGTGCAGGTATGCAGTCGAGGGCCCCTGAACTCCCAGGTGATGTCGGGTCGAGGACAGCGGCTATGCCCACCTGGACTACCACGCATCCCAGATCCCAGCCACAGGTCTCGTCAGTGCCTCCCCAACATGATCTCTTCATTCCGGGTATTACTCTTTCTAGCCCCTTAACTTATGATTATGCAGATATATCTTCATCCATTACTTTTCTGTTTAATGTATCTGTTAATGAACCTCTCAATCTGTCATCTGCTTTCTCCTTACCTTGCATATCATCGTGTGAGACCCATAAATCATTAAACCTCCCCTCGGTATGCTGCACCATTGCTTTGGCCTCTCCTTCCTTCTCACTTATCATCCATCATTCATCTGCAGAGCCCACCCCTGGCCATTCTGTCTCCTCTTCGGAGACTCACTCTTCGAAGCACAACTACTTTCTTAGATCCTTAACCAACCCTCAATCTGGCGAGGTATTCGGCATTGGGCCGGGTCTGGGTAGCTTACCCTCCAAATCTCGTGGCAGACCTTCTGCCCTTGCGAAGGCCATCAAAAGGGCTAACTTTGAAGTGGAAGCTCGCACACAATCTTCTCTTATGTGGGTCCTTAGAGCAAGACGACCCTTGATGACTGTTACATCATGATTTGTCTCTCCTACAACTGCAGGGGACTGGCCAACCCCGATAAGAGATTGGCCCTCAGAGACCTGTTAGCGCAAAAGCCCTTCGACATACTATTTCTGCAAGAAACGCTCGGGGTGGGGTTGGAAGTGACTGCTACTTTAACTTCCTTTCTCCCTGATTGGTCCTTCATTACACTTGATGCTCATGGTAGATCTGGAGGATGTGCTCTTGGCATCAACAATAAAACCACCCGGATGTTAAACTGCTGGGGCCGGTCGGGTGTTCTTGCAATGAATGTTTAGTTTGGTAGCTCCGAGACTGAGTTTACCCTGGTAAATGTTTATGGACCCTGCTCTGACAGAGAGCACTTCTGGCACTCCCTTTTGTCCTGTTCACTTATGACTGTCCCCCATCTCATTTTGGGCGGAGATCTAAATTTCTCTTTGGGTATTGCTAAATCATGGGGTCCCCTGACCACCCCGGACCCATTGGCCGAGTTCTTTAACTCAGAGCTCGGTGCCTCTCATCTTGTTGACATTCAGACTACCAAGTTACAATCTACCTGGAGGAACAGGAGGACTGGTAACGCTGCTTTGGCTTGCAGACTTGACAAATTTCTTATCAAACAGGACCTCCTTCCGATTTTGACTCGTGCACGTCAATGGGTGGGATCTAGAGGTAAATCTGATCACTCGCCCATCTACCTGGAGTTTGAATGTGGACCTAATAGAGCTCGCCCCCCATATAAATTCAACTCCAGATGGTTGCGAGATCCTGATTATAACCAGTTGGTCACTCAGACCTGGCAGCACTTTAGACCTTCGTCGGATTTAGACTCTGGCAGGGTTATCAATGAAAACCTTAATTTCATAAAGAACCTTACTATTTAGTGGGTTTAGAATAAGAAGAAACTGGAAAGGGAGGCTCTGCACAACATTGAGGATAAAATTGACTCTCTCAAAAATGGTGATCTGTTGGGATATAGTAACGAGGAAGCCAGGGCACAACTTTTTGCACTTGAGACAGAGAAGACCAAACTGCTAAAACATAAAGAGAAAGATTGGAGGCTTAAAAGTCGGGCCATTTGGATACAGGCCGGTGACGAAAACACAAAATTTTTTCAGCAGCATGCAAATGGCCGCAAGGCTGCTAACACGATTTGGGAATTGTCTAATCGAAATGGCTTTACTGCGAGAACGCAAGCACATCCATATGAGCTGGGTACCAGACACTTCTCCAATCTGTATAGGGCTTCTACAATAATAAATCTCCCAGAAATCCTGCGCATTACTCAAAATTTTAAACTCTTCATGGAACAGGAGCAGTAGGATGATCTCAATGCCCCGGTCACCATGGGTGAACTGGAAGGTGTATTGAAATGGTTCAAGCGGGACAAAATCCCAGGGCCTGATGGCTGGCCCATTGAGTTTTTCATCCACTTCTTCGACCTCATATCAGCAGAACTTCTGGCTATGATTGAAGATAGCAGGGTGTGGGGCAGGATTTATGATGGATTTAACACCACTTTTATTGCACTTATTCCTAAATCGAACAAACCATCCAGCTTCAATGAGTTCAAGCCCATTTCGCTGTGTAACTATATCTACAAGATCATTTCCAAAATTATTGCTAACCGCATCAAGCCTTTCATGTCCAATCATATTGAAAAGGAACAATTTTCTTTTCTGAATCATAGACAAATTCATGAGGCCATTGGTACAGCCCAGGAGGCCCTTCACTCTATCAAAACTCTCCGACTGAAATCGACTATTCTCAAGATTGACCTCACTAAAGCATTTGACCAAGTCGACTGGAGTTACCTTCACCTCATCCTCATCCACTCTGGTTTTCCTCATACCTTTATCAACTGGATTATGGGCTACATCTGTCACGCTACCCTCAGCATATTGATCAATGGTACTAATACTGACTTCTTCCATGCGGGGCGGGGACTCCGTCAGGGATGCCCCCTTTCACCATTACTATTTTTCCTCATCATGGAGGGCCTCTCTGTGCTTATGAATAATTCTAAAGAAAGAGGATTACTACAAGGGCTCCGGATCATTGATAATTTATATCTCACTCACCTTTTATTTGTAGACGATGTTCTTATATTCCTAAATGGCACTAGACAAGACTCTGTTCAATTTGATCTAATCCTGAATTTGTTTTGCAGGGCTACCGGTATGGCACCGAATAACACTAAATCCTCTCTCATTATGATGGGCTGCTCAAGATAGGAACAAGACACCTCTAGGAACCTATTTGACTATATCTACATTGATATCAATGGCAGACTCAAATATTTGGGGTATCACATCAAACCAAACGATTATAAGATCAAGGACTGGAACTGGATCATAGAAAAAATTGAGCGCAGAATAAACGTCTGGTATAACCGATGGTTATCCAGGGCTGGTAGAATAATCCTCATAAATTCTGTACTGGAGGCCATACTGGTCTATTGGATGACCCTGGCCTGGATTCCAATTGTTATTACAAATCAGATAAAATGCATCTGCAGACAATTCCTTTGGTGCAACCAAGGTAAGGCTTCCACGTTTGCCTGGATTGCTTGGGATCGTATCAATTTTCCCAAACAATCGGGTGGCTGGGGGTTAAAGGATCTCCAACTATTTTCTCGAGCCCTTGCGGCTAAGATGGGCTGACACTTAATTACAGGACAGAGCCTATGGAAGGAGGTCATGGTTGCTAAATATATCTCACCCCAAAGTCCTCTTGATTGGATCCGTGGCTGCATCACTCTGAATTCGGGGGCATCCATCATTTGGAGGGCTATCACAAGGGCAGTACACATTCTTCAGAATGGACTATCTTGGAAAATTGGTTCGGGAACTGAGGTGCGCATTGGCACTGATTCCTGGTCGGGGAGTGGGGAATATCATAAACTTCCGGCGTTTATCATTGAACACCTTGCCCACAGAAACGTCATATATCTGGCACAGATTGTTGATTGGGCACACTCCTCATGGCGAGAACAAGCCTGGCTACAGGCGGGTGACCTTGGGATCCCTCAGGAGGGCACACGGGTCTGGCAAAAATTTATCTGGGCCCTGAAAGCTACAAACATTCGCATCTCTGACCGAGAGGACAATTTGATTTGGGTTGTTTCAAAAAATGGGCATTATACTCCAAAGTTAGGTTACCTCGAACTTATCAAGCACAGGGAACCCCCTATAAAGGACTGGTGGTGGAGCATCATATGGAAATTGAAATCCCCGCACAAGCACAGACTTCTGTTCTGGTGCATGCTTAGAGACTGTATTCCTACCATGGAATTACTTCACAGAAGAGCTTACCACGCGGCATCTAGATGCTGTTACTGTCTAAATGACAGTGAGGACGCACTCCACTTATTCCTGCAATGTAACATCATACTTAACATTTGGTCTCGGATCATTACAAAATTGGGCTACAGATTTAATTGGCAGGGTGACTTTATTAGAGGCCTGGACTCTTTGGTGGCAGCACTCTACACACAATCCAAAATTACGCAACCTCCCTCTAATCGTGGCTTGGGAAATATGGATAGGACGAAACAAACATATTTTCAATGATATTCCTATCGACTGTGATTGGATATGTGCAGCATCTCTTGCCACTTTTCGGCTCATTCCTGAGGAAAATATATGCAGCAAGCCATCTCATGAGACCCCAGAAACTATTGATTACAGCCGGGCGTGGGAATTCTTTGATGGTGCATCCAACGCTCATGGGTGTGGGGGGGGCGCCATACTTTATTTGAATGACCAACACTACTACAACATCAGAATGGGATTAGGACCAGGTACCAACAACTACGCCGAACTGCAGAGCCTCAGACTTCTTCTTACCTTTTCTCGGGACATTCACTGTGACTCCATCCAGATCTTTGGCGATTCTCAACTTGTGACCAATTGGTTTAACAACCTATCTCATTGTCACTCGCACACACTGTCTGCACTGCTGCACAAGGTTCACCATCTCAGAGCACTCTTTGACTCCATCACAGTGACTCATATTTACATGTCTCGGAACAAAGTGGCTGATCAACTGTCCAAAGAAGCTTCGGAGCTGACCTGGGGTACCTGGCACATCACATAACACTCTGCTGGACAGATCTACAGATATTATCATAGGCCTTTTATCGAGGAGGCTCCTCCTATTTTGGATATTTTGGATGTTTAGTATTTCAGCTATCTTCTGGGAGATTTTTTTCTACCTCCCCTTTTTATATATTCGGCATGTATTATTACTTCATATTTATATTTAGGTTCTACTGGAGTTAGTAAGTTATGCACCGAACTTACTATGTGGACACTTGTTTCATTACTGAATGTTTCATGTTTTGGGACTGTGATTGCCTACAGCTTTTGATTGTCTGGCTGACTGTAACAGATTTTGGACTGAACAGTAGTTTATACTACAGTTTTATGTAACATGTAGCTGATCATTAATTGAAAAGTTACGAACTTTTTCTTTGTGAAAAAAAAATCATTTTAATAAAATTGAGATAAAATAGTAAATTTATGGATTAGGCTTTTTGGGCTCGAGGTTTTCACAGTCCATGGTTTTACCCATGGTATTCTTCTTGAAATGGTCAAATTACATTAAAATAATTAAAATTATAATTAAATTTTAAAAAAAAAGTTTAAAAAGAAAAAATAACAAATTAATAATTAATAATGAAAATAAAATTGAGATAAAATAGTAAATTTAAGGATGGAGGTCTTTGGGCTCCAAGTTTTATCAACCCACAGTGGTTTTTCTAGTACTATTATTCTCTAATGTAGCATATTTAAAGGCATTCTTTCCTAATGTGAAACATTCATTGCAATACAAACCTTTAGTTAGATCAAAATAAATCTTAATTTTCCACAACAAATAATCGTGAGAGATTTTCATATCCAGTTTGGCAAAAATCACTGAATAATTTTGATTTATGTATCTATAGACACTATTTTGTATAATTATTATTTTTATGGAGCAAAGCTTCGGTAAAAATCACTAAATAATTTGATTTATGCATCTATAGTCTCTATTTTGTATAATTATTATTTTATTTAGCAAAGCGTCTAGTGTCTGATAAGAAACATTATGAAAATAGAAGAGGAAAAAAAAAAGATAAACATTTTTCATTATAATTTCATAGATATATATACTTTATTTTCTCTTTATCCCAAAGATTTTGATTCATGTAGCTATAGCCTTTATGTATGAAGAATTAGCCTTTATTTTTGTATCATTACTGTCTTATAAGAGATGTTTTTAAAAAAATAGGGAATACAATAATTGTTTACCATGAGATGTATTTTAGAGACCATTAGAATTTAAAGTAATGATTATGGGGTGGAAGAGAAAATTGAAGTAATGATTATGGAGGTCTAAATATATTATTACAATAATTTTTAAGTGCTTTAGTAATAGGACTTGGACCAATTAAGCTAAACCTTACAGCTAAATATATTATTATAATATTTTCTAATTTTATTGTTAAGAATTTTGATTTTGATATTAATATAATTTCTTAAAATTTTAAAATTGGTTTTAACATTAAAAAAATCACCAAATTAAAAAATAAACTAAATACTCCAAATTTATAACCCATAAAAAAATAACATTTCAAATTTATAATAAATTTATAACCCATTTATAAGAATAATAATAAATTTATAAGGAGTTGTATTTAGTGGGAATTTTTGGAGGTTTTTTTAGTGGGTTTTTTTGGTCTAATTTCTCTAAAATCATGTAGGAATTCATTGAAAACCTAAATTTGATGGGTAAACTTCCACAATTGAATTTCCCTAGAGGTCTTTTAGGGTGCTGAATCCATATATATAATAAAAAAACCAATTTAAACAGCACAAATCAAAATTTCACCTCAAACGTTTTCCCCTGTGATTCTGACACAGTTATAACCCCGAAAAAATAGTAACTTTTCTCAAAAAAATTTAAACATTGAAAAAAAAAATTCTTTGTGCCTTCAAATCTCTTATCATTTTCGAAATGAATGTTGGATATTATTTATAGATTCTGGATTTCAATGTCACGAGCCTCATTTTCGAAATGAATGTTAAGTTGTTATTTATGAATTGTGGGTATCCATATCATGAGGGTTGAGGCTTGTACGTATCCATGGCATGGGCCTTGTCGGGGGGTTGTATCCAAAAGTGAGTTTTCTTAAGTCCAAAATATAATGAACCACACACAATTCAATGACAAAGAGGTCAATTGGTCGACCTCCACCTATAATCTTTCTATAAGTATTTATATTATTTCAGATATAAGTATTCATATTATCTTTTTATCATGCAATAGAAATAAAGTGGTGGTGAAAAACAAGTTAGAGAGATGAATTTGTTTTTACAAAAGTATATTTTAGGGAGGCTAGATGGCCAATGTTGCACAGGGAAGTCAATTTCGGCAGGAAGACAGGAGACAGCGACAACTTCCACCTAGAGGACGAGGGCTAGGGCAATGGCAAGGGTCGAGGCCCCGACCTTTTCAACCACGAAAAATACAATGTAATGTATTTCCAAGCTCTGCATATACATGATCAACCAACCATTCATTTCTTTGTATGCGCAGATCCATCAAGACATCAATTACATACGACATTAATACCTAGACCAGCGTAAGTTTTGACCTCATCTTCCTTTTCAAGTTTATGGCCAGGATCCGGTTCCATACAATAATAGTATTTCATGTCCACCTATTCCTCTTGCTGTTTTTCCTCCTCTTCGTTCTACTCCTGCTGTCTATTGTCATCGTTATGGTCTGTATAATAACATTTCGTTTCCACATATTCCTGTTACTCCCTACAACAACATTTCATCTCCAAGTGAATCAAGAATGACGTTGTATCCTCAAGCGGAGAGTTTTCTTGGACCCAGAATTCCACCTCCTCCTAATCATCATCATCACAAGGAGGGAGAGGGACTTACCCATCCTCAACATCATCGGGCAAAAACGCCTCCACCAGAAAAAGTTGCTCTTACCTCAGAGTTAACAGGACTCTCAGTGGAGAAAACAATACAGTACGCAGTGCATTACTGGTTTAGTCAACAAAATCTACTTGAAGATGAATTTCTGAAATAGAATATGGATGCAGAGGGATGGTTACCCATTTCACTCATTATCACATTTAACAGTGTAAGTATCATAAACAACTACATTACATTACCATACATAGTGCGCTTTTAATTACCAAATTAATACTTGGTATTAGGGCTAATAAAAATATGCACATGAATGGACGGATGGATACATGTATTATGCAGCTAGTAAATATTGAGCACATCAATTGCTCTCTGGTAGTGGAGAGTCTCAAAGATTCACCTTTTGTTGAAGTTTGGGTAATCATTTTTTTCTTTTTTTGAAAATGAAAAAACATACTTACTTTCATTGAAAAGGAAGTTAGGGTAAGAATGCCTACTTTTATTCTCCTTTCTGTCTTTTGTCTATATCCATTCTATATGATATTATTACTTGAACAGTTGGAAGACTTGCTGATAAGGAATCGCGGTGACTCGTTCAACTATCTGTCGCAGTGTCCTTAGTTTCTGTTTAATTAATCTTCAAGGATTAAAGAAACACAAAAGCCCTGCTCACCTACTACATCGAATTACAACTCGTTGTTAAATGCGCTGTAATCGTTGGTGCTTATTGTTAGTCTGCTACATGGAGTTTTGTTCCATTCAACCCATAATTCATGTATATAAAATCTAATCTCTGATATAATTTCTTCTTTCAAGAAAATCAAGCATACATTTACAGCTGTTATGGTGGTTGTTGTATATCCATCTCCCGCGTCTCTGTACATACATTTACCGAATTCAAACTTTACGTTACGCAGCACAACAGCAGGCAGTGATAACTTGGTAAGATCTGCATTTCTTACGATGTTTCTGATCGATTCAATATTCCCAAAAACACTGACAGTATGTAACAAATTTGGTTACCAAAAATAAAGCGGGAGTCACCCGCCGAATTTGTACCCGCATTGCCTCCTGCTGAATTTAACATTGTATGCTATTTTTCATCAAAACAATGTTGGCAATTGCTTTCAATTATCTACACTAACTATGTTTGTACACTATTTCCATCATATTCATGTACACTATGTACACTATGTAGCCAACTACGTTTTGATGAAAGAGGTACAATGTTAACAATTAGACCAGAAGAGAGGTAAAATGATACTTGAACCTGTTACCTATATAATTATACCTCATGTATTATCCATATCTAATCCCATGAAAGCTTACTCATATGAAATATACTTACACAGTAAGCTGTATTACCATTGTATTATTTGTATCAATGCTATTAGTAGATCACTAGTAGAGAGTTAAGCTAGATAAGGTACACTGTAATAAAGCTCACTTGTTATGCTTATTGAGTCATTACTTTTATTCCCATTAGTAGTGATAAGCAAGTAACTATGTGTGATTCCTAGCTAGTCTCATGATTATGTAACTATAATGATTACCATTACAGCTAATGAGGTCTACAGGTCTAATAACACCAATAATAGCATGTTGAAAGACCATTGATCCCAGTATTGTGATTACGTAACTAACATAAGTTGTTACCTATTCTAAAAAAGGTTGTACATATTCCATAAGGTTGAATACACTGCAACCGCTTGCATGGTACTATAAGCTCTCATTACACTAGTTAACACAGGGAATAGAACACATACATTTGGGTAGATTACATAACTAGTATTGGCTATCTCTAAGCTTTTAGAATCATATGACTTAAGCTTGGAATTTCTCAAAGACAGGGACAACTTACAGAGAGGTATTTCAAATCCTTAAAAATCCAAAATCAGAGAAAAGAGACGAACATATCTTACCTGCTTACTTTTATTTCTCTTTTGTCTTCCACTTGCCTGACATCATAATGATCCATGGGTAACCCTTGTAGCTTACCTCGCACCGATGAATGGGGTATGTGGGCCTTCATATGTACTGTAGGATATAATAGCCATGCCTGTGGAGGATTCCCTCATTACATTAGGGCATTGGCTCACACTACACGGACACCTGGACTACTTCCATGCATTGCTTGTTTCTCCCCTTCCTTGTAACTAGCTATTATTCCCATCTTATGGATAACAGCTCCTGAAAGGGGGTGGAAATGTAGTTTATGATGTTTGCACTTGGGTACTCAAATATGTCTACCCACTGGAAGGTGCATTGTGCAATTCACTCCTACACTGCTTTCATACATGACCCATCGATGATGATACAATACCTCTCAAGAACTACTCTAATGTGATGGACCACCTTTTGGATTATCCCTCACCTTAGCTAGATGTGGGACCTCTTTTGGATCTCTAACGCTTAGGTGGGTTCCTTAGGTGCCTTCTCTCCTCGGTTAGTCAGAGCTCTATGAGCTCCTTTCGTACCTTTATTGTCGAACGACTAACCTGAAATGCAACCCAGAACCTAAGGTACATTACAAATAGAGAGCCTTTGGTCTTATTCTTCTTTTTCTCATCCATAAGCGAGTAGCAATCCCAGTTTCAGTGGGCGAATAGATTGGTATGGTCCTACCTTTGAAAGTGAGGTCAAAGAAGGCTATGAAGCTAATCCAGTTTAATGAAAAGTTAGGTGGTAATAAGTTCAATCTCAGGAAGCAGGTAGGGAGAAGTTGGAAAGAATACTAGGTTGTGGTAGTGATAGAGTCATAGAGCTAGCTTAGACCGAGTCTACAAAAATTTTACATATTGGAACTACTAAATCCTAATATACTGTATGCACTAAAGAAAGAGCTACCAGCCTAGCAAAAGGAGTTATAGATAGAAGAGAATCAGAACGACAAGAGGATGATTGCATTTATTAGAGATAGAAGCTATTTGCTTTCAATGTGGAGTTGTAGGTTGTTCATTCTAGGTGGATTTATATGACTGGCTATTGTAACTTACTGTTCCAGCAGCCTATCCCGGGAGCTAGGATATCATAATAGATTTTTTCAATAGGTCCATGCAAATCTCCATGAACTAATTCAAATGGTCTTCTAGCTCTCCAATAGAGACTTAGCATAAATTTATCCTTTGGCTTTGCAGGCATGCATTTAGAACAAATGAATGAAACCTTCTTGATATGGATAAGGCAATGCAGACTCCACTATTGGGATGGTGGGTGCTGGTGTGTAACCAGCACGCCAGACTTAGAACAAATGACCTCCATACATGGAAACACTAGTAGAACATGCATGAATGCAACATATCGGATAATGAATGAATATCCTTGGGTGGGCCATATAACGATCCACCCAAACTCCCACACAAAGGCCTAGAAACAGCCATACCCAAATGAAACAAGCACGAATCACACACATCGGACCAAGATCCTATGCTAGCAGTTAGTTACCCATTTCTAGATCGAGTTGATGGTGTCTAAGAAAATTCTCCACTACCATATTGCACAACATCCCTTATAGTTCCAAATCAAGATCAAGAAGCAGAGGCAGGTGCAGTTTAATTTCACATTTCGAAAGCCAGAATGAGATCCTGCATATCCAGTTCCATATTCACTTAGAGATCCTTCTGTTCGAGAGTCATTTTCAGATCCTATAGTTTCATATTCTATAATTGACCTTGTTTAAGAAATTGATCCCTTTGCTTATCCAGTCCCATATTAAGCCCCTTTAGTTTTAGTCCTAGTTGGAGTTGTTACCCTAGCAGTAGATCTAGTCGATGAAGCTGTATAAGTTTCTTAATATGTTGAACAAGATCCACATTTCAGATGCTTCTGTTACACCATTTTTTGGTCATCTAACCTATTATCATTAGATGAACCCAATTACACCATGTAAGACCAATTTTACCCTAAGTAAAATTGCTTTCACTATGTAAAATAACTTAATAAACCACATTTATTAGGTTGTTTATGGTCTAAACAGGAAACCCCAAAAGGAAATATTAAACAAACCTATTTTGTTTAATTTTCCTCATGGAATAATTAATTAAACCATAATTTAATTATTATTCCTAGTCATATTTAACCCAAAAACAAAGAAATTAATTAGATAAACCTTTATTTATCTTATTATTTTCTAGGAATAATTATTTAAATCTTATTTAGATAATATTCCTTGTTAAATATGACAAAATCACCCACAAATAATTAAATAAATCATTATTTATTTAATTATCCTTCAACCACTTCCTTAAAAAGATAAATAAATCATTTATTTATTTATTATTAACAAATAAAGGGATTTGACCCAAGTCAAATACTTTTTCCCTCCAACAAATATAATAAAATATTCCATAAAAGGTGGATCTAGATTTGGTTAACATTATTTTTATCATGCACCAAGATCTAGAATGACCCAATATTTTGTTATAAATAGGAGGGTTTTTCCTACCATTCTTCACCTTTTGTTGCCTATTAGATCACTCTGGATCTATACACTTGGTCACATTCTTCATTATTTTTTGTGTGAGCTCCCTTTGAGTTCTATCTTTGTCTGGGTTTTCTACACCAACAAGAGAGAGAGATTCTAGATCTGAAGTGCTAAGGACTTCCAAGAACCCATCCCATTGAGGAGAATTGGAAACATCTTCTTGTTTTCCTCCCAAGTGCCCTTAATACAAAAATTCTTTCAAAAATTGTTCTTGTCTTGTCTATTGGATATATGGAGCAAACCCTTCTTTTTACTGCTTAATGTCTTTCTATGCATAGATCTGGTTTTTTGCAGCTCTTTTCTTGATCAACTAACTGTAGATCTGAAGATATTGGTAGCCACTTTTGATGTTAGGGCTATTAGTTATGCGTAGCTAAAATGGTCTTTTTTCGTACACTTCGACAAAGGATTCATACTAACAAATGGCGACTCCACACGGGTTTTAAATTACGACTGCTATCGTTTTTCATATTCCTGCATATCCAGCTACTTCAAACCCTAGGGTTTCTTTTCAGCTTTTTTTTTTCCTATTTTTATGTTGTTTTTCTCACATAAAACCCTAAAACATTAAAATTTCTAACTTCCACGTGTTTTTGGACCTATTACGCAGGTGACCGACATCAGCCGCAACTGAGACGGTAACTTTTCTGAAAATCTGCCGCCGAGACACCCGGAGCTTCAGGTCGCACTTTTCAGCCCATAACCTGCGACCTGGAACTCCAGGTCGCACTTTTCAGCCACTTTTTGTGACCTGCACTAAAAACAGGTCAGAACCTATGACCTGCCAATTTTTCAGCTATTTTTCTGCAATTTTTATGGGTTTTGCTGAAGCTTCTGTCAGAGTTTTCCAGCCTCTGCCTCCACCCGTTTAGACCTGTTCCTAATCTATTTTTCTCATCTAAGTGGGAACCTAGCCCCCTAGGGCTTCAGTACCCTCCACTTTTTGTGGAAGAGTTTTTAGTTGTTTTAGCCGTCTGTTTTTCAGAGTTTCAGCCTTCCCTTTTTCAGATCTGATACCTCCTCCTCAGATCCCTTTAAATCAGCTTTTCTTCCTTTCAAATCAACTCTTGTCATTTTTTTTGGACCTCCCTTTAGGACCTCTTCCCTGTCCTTTCCGCTTTTTTCTGATTTCCTCCTTTTTTCCAGCCACCTTGCCTCTGCCTCTTGGCTGTGATCTGCACCTCTTTTCAGCAGCTTTCTCCTTTAGATCCCTGTCCCTTTCGACCCTAGATCTATTGGCCACTTTTTAGTGTGTTTTGACTATATTTTTTCCCTCTTTTAGATTGGTTTTGAGAGACCCTCCTTTTTGGGTTGAATCGATGCAATAGTAGCTGTTAATTTTCTGTTATTTCAGCATTATATACTGTTCTCTACAGATTTATTTTCAATTACGCAACACACTTTTTCTCCTGATCTCAAAATGAAAAGGGTTTAAAAATCAAAATTAACGGACACCACACACTCACCCTAAGCGAATAAGAGCCTGGTTTACACCGCCAGCCAAAGACTTTAAAATCAATTGACACTGCACCTATCTACCCTTGTTTCGACATTGTAATCACTTGATTCTGCACCTCGTTGCCCTTGTGGTCGTTCTTCTTCCCCTTGTGCCATGTTTGTGTTGTCATCATTGCGCCCCCAAGGTGCACTTCCCAGAGACTTCTTGGCCTTCACCCTCAGTTTCTGGTCGATCGACCTGCTCCGTCCCCTCGTCGTCAAGCCAGTCCTCCTCCGAGTCCGCCCTCCGACTCCTCCTCTGATTCTTTGGGTTCTCCTTTTCCTTCTGGTTCTCCCCTATCACCTTCACTATGTCTGGTCCACGGCCTAACACTAGCGATACTCCCGGCCCTAATGCCGGAACTAATACTAGCGGAACCGCCACAGGAACTACCTTGGCCACACCCTTGTTGCCGTACATCACAGGCCTCAGCCTCCCCGATTTCAATTAGTTGATCAATGAACCTATCCGCCACGATGTTGGTTGGCCTACTATGCCAACCAAGCTCCCCTCCAACATCCCTAAGTTCGAAGGCCTTGCTGGAGAAGATCCAACCAACCATGTCCGATCTTTCCACATGTGGTGTTCCTCCAACTCCATTACCGATGATTCCAACCGTCTTCGGTTGTTCCAATGCACACTTACCGGCAAAGCTTCTAAATGGTATGTTGACCAAGCCACCTCTTCCCATACCACCTTTGCGACCATTGCCCAAGCCTTTTTATCTTACTTCCAGCTCCCTCTCCGATATGATACTGGTACGGAGCTTTTTACCTCTTTCAAGCAAACCTCTTCGACCCACCTTTCCGCTCATGTCCAGGAATGGCGACGAAGATGAAGCTTATGTTCAGCTCCCCCCTTCGAAGATCGAATCTATATGGACTGGTTCCTTTTCTCTCTCTTAGCTCCCATTGGCAAAGATGTCACCTCCCATTTCCCTCAAACCGAAGAAGCCACCATCCAAATAGCCTTGAAATATGACCTGATCTATGCTCAGTCTGGTTATGTTTATACCGTCCTCCTTGACCTCCCCAGGCCCGGTGGCGCTAATGCCCCGGGGGCATCTCATTCCGTCGACGGTATCATTGGAGCACTTTCTCATCCATATGCTCAACCTCCTATGGGCTATGGTCTCCCTCAGGGAGGGGCCAGCACCTCTAGCACTCTTCCCCCTCCCGATAGCATGTATCGAGGATATGGCATGCCTCCTCCTTTTTCCCAACCTCCTGCTTACCTCAATGTTGCCCAACCTAACCATTACCTTTATCCGCAGCCTGGTGCGCCAGCTCCTCCAGCATATGTGCTTCCATCTCCCTTGCCTTCTCAAAACCCGCAACAGCACCTACAGCCCCCTCCAGGGCAATTATTTGCACAGTAGGGCACGACTAATCCCCCTTCTTCTCCAAGAAGGCGGAGATGCAATCCAAACCAATCTGCCCCTGGTACTCGAGGACCGAATCCTCAAGGTGTTGACCCTAACACTGCTAACCAGCAATAGGGCACTCAACCCAAGCTGGACAGGCCGCTTCGCACAAATAAGCCTTGTTCGTGTTGCGGTGTTTACGGTCATTACACCCATGATTGTCCACTCTTACCACAGATGCGGCAGATGTGGGAATCTCAAGCCACATTGCACAGACAACATGCCTCCCCTCATGCTCCTCCTAATGTGGCCACTACCCAACCAGCTGTGTTTTCAGATCCTTTCCCTCTGCAAGGATTCGTGGCTACCCAACCACCTAACGGATAGGTCGCCGCTCCACCTTCCATTTCTGGTTCCTCCGATTACCAGATCCTCATGATGAACTCTGGTCCTTCCCCTCCCATCGACCTTCACCTTCAAACTCGGTCTCGCCAGTACCCCAAGCCTCCCGCTCAGTCTGCCCTCGAGCCTCCTTCTTCAGGTTCTACAGAGCCTCTTTCGACATCCAGTGGCCCCTTACATATCCCTCAACCCAAAGTTGAGATTCATACCAAGATTCCTAAGGGACCATTACGTCAAAATGCTACTTCTGGTCGAGCTACTCATTCGTATAACATAGTAGATGATTTGGTGCAATCTCCTGCTGCCATTTCCACATTGGAACTCCTCCAATCATGCCCTTCCCAAAAGAAGGCTCTACTATCTGCCATGGGCACTGTAGATCCTGCTGATGACCAAATGATTGTTTTCGATGCCCATCAAGCTAAACATCCTCCTCTCCCTGCTTCCGTCGCCTTCCAAATCCCAGTCAAAATCCGGAATGCCAACGTTTCTCGGTATATAATTGATGAGGGGGCATCCACCTGTGTGATTTCCGCTTCGGTTTGAAAGCAACTCCGATCTCCTGACTTGGCCCCTTCCACGATCACCCTTCGAGCGTGGGACGACCACGCCTCCTAGCCCATCGGCCTTTTCCGTAATTGTCCTATCACCCTTGCCAGTAAGACTGTTTGCGTTGACATCGAAGTCATCGACGCCCCTCTAGATTACAACATTCTATTGGGGCGAAGCCACACCTATGCCATGTCTGCTGTCCCCTCGGCGGTTTTTCGCAAGATGTCTTTTCCTCACAATGGAAAGATAGTCACCATTGACCAATTGACTTATCATGAGCCAAAGTATCAGACCTCCCCTGAAACGACCATCTCTTCTGTAGCCAATAATCAAACCATCGATTCCTTGACCAGTGTCTCCCCCAGCGTCTACAAAGATTCCTCCCTTCTTGGAAATTTTCCTGGTCTTCCCCCTCCTCACATCTCTGATCCCAGCTTATCGAATGTTTGCATGATGCAATCGTCTCGGGCTGCCCTTAAGCGACCCACTTCGGCTAGTCAGCAACCTCAAACTCAACCTCACCCACCACAACCTGCTCCTAGCCCTTCCTCTCTGCCAGCCGGACCTCCTCCTTCTGGCCCTTCTCCTACAGCTGGTATCCCTGAACCCCTTTATCCCCCTGGATCAGTTCCCCAAGCCTTAACCATCTCATAGCCGTCCCTCCTGGTCATTATCCCGCTGGTCAGATACCGTTCCTAACTCCCCCTCCCGGAGTCTATTTGGTCCCCGTCATGGCCACCCTCTCTCTCCCTAACCTGACCCTAGGTATACCCGTCTGGTACCTTGACCCTCCAGCTGCTACCCCTCCTGGTCACCCCAAACCCTATCTTGCTTTGACACCAGTTCAACCGGTCCCCCTTACTTCCTCTGTTGCTACCATGCCCCCTGCACCTCCCCAAGACCATACCCCTGTGGTGACAGCTCCAGGAAAGAAAGGCAAAGCTCGCAAGGGGGCATCCAAAGACAAGGCCACCCCGACTGACCCTGCTCCTCCCCTACCCGGAAAGCCTTGTGCCTTGTGTGATGTCATCAGTCATGCCACCCATACTTGTCCTAAGTTGCCCCGCATTCAACCCATGGTTAAAGTCGTGTTCCTTGAGTCTATGGTCTCTGACCCTTCTCTTCCGTCCTCGTCCGTAACCAAGAACCCAAAAACTATTCGCACTAGCAAACCCTGCGCTTTGTGCGGTATCCATGGCCATTACTCCCACCATTGTCCTCACCTGACGCATTACCGCGCCTCTTTAGAAGTAGTCCGAGAGTATGAGGTTGAACAAAATCAATCCGCCTCTCCCATACTTGCGCAGTATGCTTCAAGACAACTTGAGGATCCCCCCACTCCCATTGACATCCCCCCCCCTGATGTTCAGATGACGGAGTCTACTACGACCATTCTTTACCTATCCTCCTCTATGCGACCTTTGGAGCCTAGTCCCCTTGCATCCTCCCCTGTTGTCTCGCTTGACCCCCCTTCAGCAACCACCCTTGACCCCCTCGTTTCTACCCATACATAAGATCACTCCACCTGTATCTCTGTTGACCTCCACAACCTGAGTCCCCGCCATACCTCCAATAGCCCTCATATACCACCCTCTAGTTTATATATGATTCATAGCCATCCTGCTCACTGCACTCCCTCCCGCAGTTGCCACTCAATGGCTTCTGTACACTCACGCTGCCATCATTGTATCTCCTCCCCCCATTTGTTGTCTTGTAACACCATTCCGCAGGACCTCCCATCCCCCCCCTTTATCGGTTACGCCGATGGTGCAAGTCGTTACTCCCAAAATCTAGCCTCGGCAGGTTGGGCCATTTTCACCCCCGTGCATGCCCTTGTTCTCTCAAACGGGGTTTGCATTAGTACTGCCACCAACAATCAGGCCGAATATGATGCAGTGCGTGGTCTCTTAGTCGATGCCCTCTTTCATCGCATCCTCCATCTGCATGTTCATTTGGATTCCCTACTTCTTGTCATGCAACTAAATGGTGTTTATCGTGTGCATAACCCTGTGCTGTTTAGACGATATTTACGAGTGAAACTCTTGATACGTGAATTTGAAACCATAATTTTCAACCATGTACCTCAAGAACAGAATCACTATGTAGATAGTATTGCAAACCATGTTCTGTATTGGCATTTATCACACGCATTTCATACAAGACAATAACATTCATAATCATTAAAAACGATGCACATCCATAATATGTGTCGCAAAACATGTGTTTAGAGTCCATCTACTCTGATAAATATGACATGCCCATAGCATGTTACAAAAGCTCAAAACTGGGGGCACAACCTGCCCCTACATACACACTAGGGGGCACCACATGCCCCACACCTACTCACTATCTGGCGGATCCCAAGCCAATGGCTCTGCCCCTACAGCCCGTAGATCACGTATGCCTTGACCGGCCATCGCCATGCGCCGCATGACACCTCGCCATTCTGAGGGAAGACCAATGCATGCCTCCACGTACTAGTCGTCTAAGTCTTGCCACCCACGCTCTGAAACTTCGGTCAGCAACCTCTCGCATCTATGGCGGATGTCCTCCAGAATGGCGGCTGCATCCTCATTGCGTGCTGCTCTCGACCCACTCGACCCTGCAGCTCCAGAGGCTGCCAAGCGTCCCATATATCCGGCCGGTTTTACCGGAGCTATATCTGCATACCAAAAGTACATGAATCAGTACCATATCTACTATTCAATAAATTTAACATGGCCATACAAGAATAGTAATCTTTCACTTACCGTCGGGCCCCGATACTCGACCAGGCGGAAGTGGTAGGTCCGGATCTCCACAATAACTCATCCCACTATAGGGATAGTCGTCAATGTATAACGACATCTAATCCCAATGGGCAAAGAACTCAGGTCGAAACACTCGTCCGACCGCCCCTCCTCCTCCTCTACACAATAGCCGCCCCCACCGGCGCATCTTGGGCTCTCTCGGGCCCCCATCTGGGAGCTGTATCCCAGGTCGTAAGGTCAAGATCTTCTCAAAGAAGAAGGCGCACAATAAAGTCCCATACGAGAAATCGTGGTTCATTTGCCACTTGCAGAGTGACAACTGTCGTTTTAGCGACACCAACATAATTTGGGCCCACCCATAGTAGGTCCCACTCAACACACTCTCCACAATCATCATCTGCCCCCCAGTGATGTGATGGAGCACCTGGTTGCCCAGAATACGCAGCACCGCTGCAGCCACTGCACGGGTCTCTAATCTCTCTAGATCCCCAATCGGTATCTGAGTCCCCTTGACTTGGAGACCCGGTCGACAATGTCACTCCACAAACTCCATGATATGTCGCCCCCGCGGTAATACTGGCTGCGTGTTTCCCACCATCCCCAGTGGCAGGAGACCCATCAGGAAATACACATCCTGGACTGTCAATTCGATCATGTGCCCCTGCACTACAAAGACCTCATGCTCTGGATCCTAATAACTGATAATCCGGGCCAACAAAGGCTCTCCCGCTCTCATCAAAGGGTTCTCCAAAAAATTTAGAACCCCAAACCTGGCCAACACACGACGGACACCCTGATCCACCTGGATCTCTGCCCGTAATGTACCCAGGTCTCTCTCTCTCCAGTTAACCCGTATATCTGCCATATCTACACAAAAACATCATCTTTGTCAGCATACAGATAGGGAATACCATAACCAAACACAAAAACCCAACTCTCAGCCATAAAATAGCACTAAAACCCCCTCATCTTCCAGGTCACACTTTTCTGCCCAATTCTGGGACAGGTCGCAGTTTTTGCCTTGAAACTTGCTTCCCAGGTCGCACTTTTTGGCCCAAAAAGTGTGACCTGGCCATAGAGATGAAGGAGGGTCTGTTACTGAGATTTTGGGCCCTAAAATGAACTTTCAATCCATCAAAATGAAAGAGTAAGGTGGGGCCTCTTACCTGCCACGGACGGATCTCAATTCCAATGGTCGGTTTGTCCGCTACGCTTGACACAAGATTTAGGGCCTTCTCTCCTCTCTACATTCACCACAGCAACACTAGAAAATGAGTGAATTTGGAGGGAAAACTGCCTTATTAAAAGAGAACCCTTGTTTCTTCTTTTGCCTGATGCGACCATACCGTAGCCCCGTTTGACAAACCGTCTGCACCATTGGAAAGCTCTCACCGAGCCCTCAAATGGGTATCTGTTAGTTTTTTGTGATTTGATACTTCACCAGGACACGTTTTGTCCAAGATGGGTCACTTCACCCCTCCTTAAAATCACATTTCTTCACTTACAACACTTGTACTTGGGGCACCAAAAAACAGCACTAAAACCCCCTCATCTTCCAGGTCACACTTTTCTGCCCAATTCTAGGACAGGTCGCATTTTTTGCCCTGAAACCTGCTTCGCAGGTCACACTTTTTGGCCCAAAAAGTGAGACCCGGTCGTAGAGATGAAGGAGGGTCTGTTACTGAGATTTTGGGCCCTAAAATGAACTTTCAATCCATAAAAATGAAAGAGTAAGGTTAGGCCTCTTACCTGCAACTGACGGATCTCAATTCCAACGGTCGGTTTGTCCGCTACGCTCGCCGCAAGATTTAGGGCCTTCTCTCCTCTCTACATTCACCACAACAACACTAGCAAATGAGTGAATTTGGAGGGAAAACTACCTTATTAAAAGAGAACCCTTGTTTCTTCTTTCGCCTGCTACGACCATACCGTAGCCCCATTTGAAAAACCGTCTGCACCATTGGAAAGCTCTCACCGAGCCCTCAAATGGGTATCTGTTATTTTTTGTGATTTGATACTTCACCAGGACACATTTTTTCCAAGATGGGTCACTTCACCCCTCCTTAAAATCGCATTTCTTCACTTACAACACTTGTACTTGGGGCACCACTTTGCCTCCTTAATTGTCTTTGTTTGTGTTGATTTTCGTCGTGAGTTACCATCTTGTACTCATGTTTTCATGGTCCCCCATTAGACCTTTACTATGTGGCAGCACCATCGAGTCGCCCTTGTTTAGAGCATCCAAGTGGAGTCATCATCACATTCATGGAGTCTATCTCGAGTCCCTTTGTACCCCGCTATAGTCCTCCATCCCTCATTGCTTGGTTTCTCTCTTGTGTCGCACATTATGGCCTTCAGTCCCACTGTCCCTTACCCCTGATGATATTGTGTCAGTCGCTGCCATGTCATTCATGCCCTTTATGCTCTAGCAAGGAAAGTCGTCCATTCACTACTCAGTCCCCTCCATTCCACCATCATCATTGGTATTAGTCTGTCCGTCGCTCTACTATTTTCTCTCGTGCCTTAGTTGAGGATCTCTCATTGCCTCACCTATGGCGGACCTCCTTCTGTCGACATCAGCTCCTTCATTCCAGAAGACAGGTCTAGAGGGCGGTGTACCTTTGTTCCAGCTTCCACTCTTGTTCGGTGCCTCGGATCAGGCAAAGGGATCTCTCATTTCCCTTTGACTTGATTGTTTCTCCACTCCAGCTCTTTTCCGCATGATCGAGATTCGTATACTTGATGGTTCAGTGATGCAGCAGCAGCTCTTGGTGATTCCCGAGTGTGTGTGAGATGTCTCAGCCCTCATGAGGGGGTGGCCCTGCAGGTAGCCCCACACATGCCCAGATGACCTCTTCATTGCATCCCTTGATGTAGCTCCATATATTTGATGATGTCGGCCTTAGCCGCTTGCAGCGCGTCTTTGATTTGCATGCATCAGTCAAATTTTGTGAGCCCTTCCCCGCTTATAGGGGGCATTTGGGTTGTATTTGTATCTCATGTACTCAGATATTATTGTATAAGTCATGGCTGTTATCCCAGGCACAGCATGTATGTGGGATTCCTCATTGTATTCTTATCTGGCTCATGTTTATGCCGGTTGTACTTTATGGTTCGGTCCCTTGTTTACTGGACACACTATTCTTTTGTACTTTGTCTCGGCGGGCATAGGTATGCCTCCCCCGCCACCTTTAGCACAAGTACCCTCTCATAAAAAGAGACTTGTTGCACCTGCGAGTCTCATCTCCTGAGGGTCTAGTTCTTCAGCACACTAGTCTACCTTACATTTCTCTCTCTGACTTCCCTCTTGATGTCTGGTGATTGAGTTCTTACAACGTACTTCGGTCATACAATTTCCTCCTAACACTCGCACGCTGGGGGGCAATCTGTTACACCATTTTTTGCTCATCTAACCTATTATCATTAGATGGACCCAAGTACACCATGTAAGACCAATTTTACCCTAAGTAAAATTGCTTTCACTATGTAAAATAACTTAATAAACCACATTTATTAGGTTGTTTATGGTCTAAACAGGAAACCCCAAAAGGAAATATTAAAAAACTCTATATTTGTTTGATTTTCCTCATGGAATAATTAATTAAACAATAATTTAATTATTATTCCTCATCATGTTTAACCCAAAACAAAGAAATTAATTAGATAAATCTCTATTTATCTTATTATTTTCTAGGAATAATTATTTAAATCTTATTTAAATAATATTCCTTATTAAATATGACTAAATCACCCATAAATAATTAAATAAATCATTATTTATTTGATTATCCTTCAACCACTTCCTTAAAATGATAAATAAATCATTTATTTATTTATTATTCACAAATAAAGGGATTTGACGCAAGTCAAATACCTTTTCCTCCAACAAATATAATAAAATATTCCATAAAAGGTGGATCTAGATTTGGTTAATGTTATTTTAATCATGCACCAAGATCTAGAATGACCCAATATTTTGTTATAAATAGGAGGGTTTTTCCTATCATTCTTCACCTTTTGTTGCCTATTAGATCACTCTCGATCTATACACTTGGTCACATTCTACATTATTTGTTGTGTGAGCTCCCTTTGAGTTCTATCTTTGTCTGGGTTTTCTACACCAACAAGAGAGAGAGATTCTAGATCTGAAGTGCTGAGGACTTCCAAGAACCCATCCCATTGAGGAGAATTGGATACGCCTTTTTGTTTCCTCCTAGGTGCCCTTAATACAAAAATTCTTTCAAAAAACATTGTTCTTGTCTTGTCTATTGGATGTATGGAGCAAACCCTTAATTTTACTGCTTAATGTCTTTCTATGCATAGATATGGTTTTTTGCAGCACTTGTCTTGATCAATTAACTGCAGATCTGAAGATATTGGCAGCCACATTTGATGTTAGGGCTATAAGTTATGCGTAGCTAAAGTGGTCTTTTTTCATACGCTTCGACAAAAGATTCATACTAACAGATATTAATCCAAGACATTATGTTCTTTCTCGTTAAGGACG